>OVBE01010536.1:0-14914 GCA_900406425.1 Iberis pinnata
TTATTTTTATCAATCAACAAAAACAAAAAATAAAAAAGTTGTCAAAAGAGTGTTGGTGGGACCCAAAATTTTTTCTTTCAACATGTTGAATAAATTCAACCATGTTTAATCCACCTATGCAAAAATATTTTTTCAACACCCTTATTGTGGTGATTCAACAGTTGAATAATTTATTCAACACCCCCATTGTAAGTGGTCTAAGTTTTACTATTTTCTACGCTTATCTAATAGTTTAATGACATGATATTGTTTTATGTCAGAGTCGTTTTTCGGGTTCGCAATGGCATCTCTATTTTGACATTCGAGTTACCTAAAAAATAGTAATATAAATGTCACGGTGACTTGACTTGGGCTTGCGCTCAATCATGCCTTTTTGCCTGGTTCCACTCAATACGTTGACCGTTGACTTTCCCATTATATCCCCATTCCCTAACAAAATTTGTGTATATATTTTGTAGATTAGTAGATATAAGAGCATTTTCATTAGGAGTATCTTAAGTAGGGGTTCTCAAAATAAATATATATGAGTAGTTATGAAAATCTCAAAATGATGAGAAACCTACTCTAAAAGATCTCATTTTTATTTACACATATATGTATATTGAGAACTCCTACTTGAGATACTCTCAATGAAGACACTCTAAGTTCATAATGTTAAGCTAACCAATTCATTTTAAGTTTTGAATTAATTATTTTAAGTTCATATGGTCAGTTTATATGTTAAGCTTACCAATTCAGTTTAAGTTTTGAAGTAATTATTGAGAACACTCTTACTGAAAAAGAGTTTTACCTTTTTGCAGGCTCAAGCAATGCGAAGCCTATTCCCAAATTAAGCCCATTTGCAGAGTCTTAAGTTAAAAATCAGGAGCAACGGTCTTCATCTCCTAGTTGCAAGAACAAGACAAAAGACGTTAGAAAGAAAGTTACAGATGAGGAAAAAGCAGGTTTTCACAGCTGTAAAATCAAATAGCAAAACAGATTTGAATTGCTGTCTGAACAATAAGAATGTGACAGCTGTAATTTAGGGCATCTATGTTTAAGGTTATACTCTAATATATAAAAAGTAATCGATGTATTGAAAACTCAAGCAATTGAAATGAAAACCTAAAGTTTACAACTTTTTCAATCTCTTCTTCTTTGCTTTCATGGTATGAGAATCATGGAAGCTCAACATTATCATGTCCTAAATATCTCAAATTGTCTCACTGTAAAACTCAATGAAAGGAACTACATTTTATGGAAAAAATTGTTCGAGTCTTTTCTGATTGGGCAAGGTCTCTTAGGCTTTGTCAATGGTGTTTTTGAAGCTTTTGCACCAACTATTCAAGTCCCTGGTATAGCTGGAGTAGATGCAGTAGCTCAAAACCCAAAATACATGGAATTGTTGCGTGGAGATCATGTGGTCAAGGCTTGGCTACTAGGTTCTTTCTCTGAAGATACACTAAGTGTAGTAGGAAACTGTGCAACCTCACGAGATGTTTGGTCAGCTCTAGCAAGAAACTTCAACCGTGTATCCTCTTCATGACTGTTTGAGCTTCAAAGAAAGCTACAAACTACACAGAAAGGAGACAAGAGCATGACTGACTACCTTCAAGAAGTTAAAGCACTCTCTGACCAACTCACCTCTATAGGTAGCCCAGTAATTGAAAATATCGATATTTTCTTCTTTACATGGATTAGGAAGGGAGTATGAACCCATCAATATAAGCATTGAAGGTTCCATGGATATAGCTCCTTCTCCTACATTTGAAGATGTGATTCCCAGGCTCACTAACTATGATAACAGAATCCGGGCTTATGGGACAGAAGGAGTTTCACCACATCTAGCTTTCAACACTATCATGACCTCCAACTCTCAACACTATTATGGCAGAGGAAGAAGATTTGGTAGATCTGGCCCCTTCAGAAACAAGAGTTTCTCAACTAGAGGAAGAGGTTTTCCCTAACAGATAACCTCCTCTTTAGGCTCCTCTGCTAGTTTAGTAAGCTCATATGGGGAAGATACCATACCTCAACTCAAATATGTGGCAAGCCTGGACATCAAGCACTCAAATGCTGGCACAAGTTTGACTACGCTTATCAACTTGAAAAAATGTCAGCAGCCTTAGCATCATTCAAGATTACAGATGTTACAGAACATTCTGGCACTGAGTGGTACCCGGATACTGGGGCTTATGCTTATATAACCAACTCAGTTCATAATCTACATCATGCAAAACCGTATCATGGGATATATGCAGTTATGGTTGGAAATGGTGAGTTCCTACCCATTACACATACAAGTTCTACCTCATTTCCATCACAGGTAAATTGAGACTTAATGATGTTCTTGTATGTTCTGATATTGCTAAATCTTTACTTTTTGCCTCTAACGTTACAAAAGAGTATCCATGTTCCTTTGAGTTTAACTGTGATATTGTGCTTGTAAAGGATATAATAACCCAAAAGGCTCTCAGTCTGGGAAAATGTCTTGATGGACTATATGTGCTTAAGGACTCACCTGTTAAAGCTATGTTCTCTACCATAAAGCATACCACTAGTGAAGATGTTTGGCACAGCTGACTTGGACACCCTAATGATCTAGTTGTTCATTAGCTTTCAACAAATAAACTCATCTCAGTTACAAGCAGTAATGACTTTATGTGTGAAGCTTGCAAATTGGGAAAAAGTAGTAAATTGTCTTTCATTTCTTCTAGTTTTGTTGCATCTAGACCCTTAGAGAGGATTCATTGTGATCTCTGGGGTCCCTCTCTTATTGTGTCTATGCAAGGTGTTAAATACTACGTTATCTTCCATTAAAACCACTTATGCCTCTGTTGCTATAACCACCTATATTAGAGTAATAGACTTGTTGTGCTGAGGCTTCAATGGTTGAGTTATAAGCCTGCAACTTATCATCAAACCCAAATAGAGTGTACGTGATATCTTCAAAGATTTGGTTTGGATTTATGTCCATTGAGTTTTCAATCACAGTGCAAATGGATTCATATTCTTTTCTTAGACCATTGAGTTCTCAATAGATCATCTCACGTTCTAAGACTTGAAAACAAATTGAATCTAGCTAATCACACAAGGTTTTAACTTCACTAAGATATTCATTCATAGTTTTCTGTATTTTTGTTGTTGATCTGAGTTTTCTTTGCAGATCTAACTTCCTTGTAGTAGACACACGATTATACTTCTTTGATAGACAAAACCATACCTCTTGAGCAGTGTTTAGACAGTAGGATGCACGAAGAGCTTCTTCAGAAAGTGACCCCAACAGCCATGAACGAAACAGTTGATCTTTGCTTATCCACTTGGTAAACTCCTGGTTAGCTTCTTCTCTAACCGCTTCTCCTTCTCTTACTGTAATAGTTGCTGCAGGTCTCACTGAATCTCCTGTAACATGATCCATCAGTCTTTGGCTGTGTTTTCCATAGCAAATAGTTTGTAGAACCAAGTTTTAAAATCACACACTGAGGTATGGTTAGGGATGAAGAGTATGGATCTTGATTAACTTTCATGACTCTGATACCATGTGAAACTTTAAAGAGAAGCTTAAATAAGCTAACAATGGAAAAACTTTTTTTTGAATTTTATTAACTTAATATTTTTAATTACAAAGCATTCTTATATATATTAAGGCTTAAGTTTGTCATATTCTACTAACTCATCATTGGCACATGATCTCACAATTCTCTAAGGAATCAAATTTGTTAAAAAGTTGGATCGAACGAACTGCTTGTGCTTTTTTCACACAAAATGTGTGTTTTTTTTTACCGTTGCAGCAGAATAAGGAAAGTGTCAACTGTGCCATTTTGATTATGAAGTTTGAGCCTATTTATTTAGTCTTGGTCCAATTTCAGAAATTGAAGCTTCTGAAGTATTTAGAGGGTCTTGATTGATAGAATTTAATTTTTATATATTCTTATTCATGTTGTTTATCTATTTTTCCGTGTGGGTTTGTTTTGTAGGTTTTCAGTCTTCATTAGTAATTTGACTATATTTTTTGTAAAGAATTGAAAATAATACTAAATCTCAGTTATGAATATTCTCGAGCAAGTAATCGAACACACTTTTTATTTTGTTGTTGTCGATTTTAGTTCTTATACCTTTTTGTTCAGATTTTTTATTAAATTTTTTTTTGTAAATTCTCCGTCTTTATTACTATTTTTTATATATTTCTTGTTAAAAATTAAAAATAATATAAAATCTCAGTCATGAGCATTCTCTAGCAAGTGATCATATATCTTTTTAGTTTTCTTGTCAATTTTAGGGGTATATTCAAAAGAACATTTTAAAAGATTTGAAGTGATTTGACTGTAATTGAGTTTTTAGATGATTTTAAAAGAATTAGGAAAATTATGTTATTTGTTTCAAAATTTTCTACAATCCCACATAAAATCATGAGATTTGGAGTTATGTATTTTTAACTAAAAACATCTACTAAAAAACCATACAATCGCCCAAAATTGTTGTTGTTGTTGTTGTTGCATTTTCGTCTTTCCAATACTAATTTTGTCTATATGTTTTGTTAAAAACTGAAAATTGTATAAAATATTTGTTACGAGCATTCTCGAGAAAGTGGTCAAAGACATTTTTTTATAGTTTTCTTTTTGTCGATTTTAGTTTTTAAACCTTTTTATTCGGGTTGTTTATCTATTTTTTTTTTTTGTTTTTATTTTTGTTTTGTAGATTCTCGATGGTCTTGTTACTAATTTTTTCTATATTTGTTGTTAAACATTGAAAATAGTATAATACCTATGTTATAAACATTCTCAAACAACTTAAAAAAAAAAAAAACATTCTCAAACAAGTGATCGAATGCATCCCTTTTAGTTTTTTTAGTCGATTTTAGTTCTTATATCTTTTCTTTTTGTAAATTCTCGATCTTTCCATTACTATTTTTCTGTATCTTACACTAAAAAATAGAATATAATATAAATCTTTGTTATGAGCATTCTTGAGCGATCCTTTTTAATTTTCTTGTTGATTTCAGTTGTTATATTTTATTTATTCGGATTGTTTATAGGGTAATTTGCATGAATATACATAGTAAGATTGATAATTAAGTGTATATATATAATAGAATAATATTAGATATGTAGTATACATATGCCATCATTATAGTTTTCCTACCATTTTCTCTCTCCCACATTTTTTATATAGAGTATTTTAGTAAACGAGATGCTTATTTATTTCTAATTGGAAAAATAGGTTGTTAAGTGTATGTAATTTGTGATTTGGATAGTTTTTGGAAAATTATTTTAAATGATGTCAAAAATAACCCCATCTTTAATTTTAAATAAAAATAGCAATATACTTTTTTAATTAAAATTAAAATAAGATTTAGGCTTTTAATAATTAAAAACCCCATTAGTCTCTGCAATGTCTCTTATAAGATTATATCAAAGATTCTTGTTACACGGCTAAAACCACTAATGTCAAACCTTGTTTCCGAACATCATGCCGCCTATACTCCTGGACGCTTTATTACCGATAATGTCTTCCTTGCACATGAGGCCTTCCATGCCCTTAAATCCCAAAAGAAGTGTGCAAACGAGTTTATGGCTGTCAAGACAGATGTTAGTAAAGCTTATGATCGTTTAAAGTGGGATTTTCTTCAATCTGTCATGGAACGAAAGGGATTTGATCCCCTATGGATCAAATGGATTATGAGTTGTGTTCAATCTGTTTCCTATTCTGTCCTTATCAATGGCAGCCCTTTTCACCATTTTTCNTTTGTTCATCCTATCGAGTGATGTTCTTAGCACACTTATCACTGATGCACAAGCTTCGCACCAAATACAGAGCCTCCAAATCAGTCATCGCGGACCTTCCATCTCTCACTTGCTATTTGCGGATGACTCGCTCTTTTTTTATTAAGGCTGATATTCAAAATTGTTCTTCATTGCTCCATATTTTTAATCAATATGAACATATCTCTGGCCAGCTCATTAATCTTCAGAAATCCACCATAACCTTCGGTTCGAAAGTGTATCCTCATACACGTGCGACAATCAGCACTCGCCTAGGAATCAGCAACATAGGTGGCGGCGGAAAGTATCTGGGACTCCCCGAGCAGTTTAATCGTAAGAAAAAAAGAAATGTTCCAGTCCATTCTCTCAAAGGTTCACCACAAGATCAATTCGTGGCAAACTCGTTTTCTATCCACTGCGGGAAAAGAGACTCTGATCAAGAGTGTCGCCCTTACAATGCCTATCTACTCAATGAACTGCTTCGAACTTCCTTCAACACTTTGTTCTGATATTAACTCTATGTTGTCTCGTTTTTGGTGGGGTTCGACTAATCTCAAACGTCGAATGTCATGGTTTTCTTGGAAACGCTTATCCGAGTCTAAGGATCTTGGAGGATTGGGGTTTCGCGATTTGCACTGTTTTAATCAGGCCCTTCTCGCTAACCAAGCATGGAAAATTCAATCACGCCCTGAAAGCATGGTCCATCGTGTCCTTGCCCATCGCTATTTTAGGCGCGGCACCATCTTCACCGCACACGCGTCTACTACCTCCTCTTATGGTTGGAAATCCTTAATGTTTGGTACCCAATTGCTAAAGGATGGCTTGCATACTAGAATTGGTGATGGCGCAACCACATACGTTCTCGACCCAACTTGGCTTCCTTGCTCCCCATCACGTCCACCTGCGTTGACTGCTCCAATAAATCCAGATTTGCGTGTTAAGGATCTCCTCATCGATGACGGGAGACTTCAATGGAATTCGTCTGCTCTCTCCACTTATATCGATCCACATGACCATCATCTAATTCGTAAGATTTACCTCTCTGGCCACCCTTCCCCTGATTCTTTTTACTGGAAATTCAATAGAGATGGTTTGTATACTGTCAAATCCTGCTATCGTGTTTCCTTATCTTATTCTCACGAACAATGTCCTGNGGCGAATCTGCACTCAATCACTAGCCACTGGTGATAATCTTGCCTGTCGTCACATCCTTGCTCCACCCCTTTGCCCTCGGTGTAGTGTTGATATGGAAACTGATAATCACCTCTTTTTGCATTGCCATTTCGCGCAATCGATCTGGCGCAAGGTGGGTATTAACTCGTCATTTGTTCTACCACCTAACCATACTATACAGGACTTTATACGTTTCCTGCTCCAACGTTTAGCCAATGACTTCTCCCCTGCCAATGTTCTACCTTTCCAACTCTTATGGAGGATCTGGACCGCGAGGAATTTATTAATCTTTGAACATCAAACCGTCTCGATTGACCAAACCATTTCTAGTGCCTATGAGTCCATAGCTGAGTGAATTTCAGCTTGTCCCCCTTCAGTTTCTCAATGTCCAAGCTCAGCCTTTGATAAATGGCGACCTCCTGATCCGCCTAATGTAAAGTGCAACGTAGATGTTAGCTTGGTTGATGATCATACGACGTCCGGTTTGGGTTGGTTAATTAGAGATCATCATCAACAACTTCTTTGTGGTGGAATGGGGAAATTTGAAGGTCGTCAAAGTATTGAGGAAGCGGAGGCCAATGCTCTTCTATGGGGCCTTCAGAGTGCTTGGTCACTTGGATACCGTCGCGTTCAGTTTGAAAGTGACAATCTTAATATGATTCGAGATTTAAGATTTGCTACTCCAAACTTACGAACACAATTTATTCTCGACGAAATACGACATTGGATCCCAAGATTTGATTTTATCAGCTTCGCGCATATCCGACGATCAGCTAACAAATGTGCTGATACTCTAGCCCATAGAGCCAGACTTCATACTAATGATTCATACCTTTTTACGCATTGTCCTGAGTTTCTCTTTAATACTCTTCACATGGATTGTACAATGTAAATGTTATACTCTGTTATATTAATGAAAGTCTTTTGTCGAAAAAAAATAATAATTAAAAATAGCAATCCTGTGTGTAACCCTTTTAGAAAAGTCAATAATCGACATTATGACAATATAATGAGAGATTATCAATATAAGGAAACTTTTATCACTATTATTATTTGGACTAATTATAACAGATTGACCATCATTGTGATTTTAAAACAATAATTGAAACAATTGTCACTTTAATTTTTATTGAGAAAAAAATTAGAACAATTATATGGAAAAATATGTTATTTTGTGAACCAATATATGTGTGTTACGTATATTCACATGAATCCATTTTATTCACATGTATAAAACTTGTCACATGAAAGAATGTTGTTCACGTGTATGTATATTGTTCACGTGTAAGATTATTCCATTATTATGATTTCAAAACAATAATTGGAACACCTATAAGGAAATATGTCATTTTGTAAATCAAATCATGTGTGTTACGTATATTCACATGAATGCGTTTTGCTCACATGTATGAAACTTGTACACATGAATGTGTGTTGTTCACATGTATGCGATTTGTTCACATGAATTATAAGATACATGAAGATTAGTAAGACATGACATTAGACACATGAAGCTAAAAAGTTCAAAAATCTCGTCTAAAAGTTTGGTGATAGTTGAGAGTCACTCCATCTTCATGTAAATATGCGTAGTCCCACTTGCTAGAACTTCTGATACATCAAAAAGTTTTGGTGGCATATTGTTGTCCACTGTATAACTGTTAATATAACACAAACACAAGAATCTCTCAATCAAAATAGCAATTGTTTAAAGAACCAAACATGAAACACATACTAAACATGAACCAAAGTTGAATAAACGAAAATGAACAACATTTAATGCATAAACACAAAAAATGTCACAGAACAACCCATAATTCCAAGACACAAACAATAGACATCACATACATGATTGTCAACATCATACCTAAATCGAAAATAACAAAACCATATCCAATTGTAACATATAATTCCAAGACACTCAAAATCAAACATAAACCAAGAAGAAGATAATCATCACTCAAAATCGAACATGAAACAAAATTCAGTAATTGCAATTGAAGCCTGACCCTAAACGAAACATCATTCAAAATGGAGACAAAATTCAGAATGAAATTGAAACAAAATTCAGTAAACAACATTACAAAATCGAAATCAAATAACCGTAATTTAACATGAAACAAAATTCAGTATATGAAATCGAAGTCTGACCCTAATTGAAACATCATTCGGTATACATCATTCAAAATCGAAACAAAATTCAGAATGAAATTGAAACAAAATTTAGTAAACATCATTCAACATTGAAATCGCATAACCCTAAATCTCCACATCTAATTCCGATATTAAAACATCCACCAATCCTATAGAAAAACGATAAATCACAAGATGCATAGGAAAATAACTCTAATGCAACAATCTATTAAGAACCTAATAAAAAAACTCGAAGCCCTAACTCGCAAAAACAGTCGAAGAAGAGAAAATGTAAATCGCAAAAGAAGAACTCGTCACTAAAGAAGCTCTAACAACAAAACCCCCAAATCTTAAACACACAATCAAATAAATCGGTTGTGAGAAAGAGAGATAGCGACAATTTGGATAAAAAAACTCAAAGTGAAGAGGAGACAAAACCGTCAACCGGAGTGATCACACCAGAGAGAACCGAGCAACCGTTCACCAGAGAGAAACCAGCGGAGATACACCGTCGAGATGAGCTACAATCGGCGGTGAATTTTTTTTTTAAAAAGATGTAATGTCGGTATAAAAAAAAAAGATTCTCCTCTATGTAAAAAGGTAGGTTTTATAGATTTCCTTATTAATTTTTATATTTTAGTTTAAATAAAAGTATTTTATTTATATATCTAAATTTACAATATTAATTAGAATTCAAATAAATAATTAATTTGAATATATAAGAAGGGGTATATTAGTAATCTATTAAGCCAAAAGATCTTATTCACCAAAAATTTTTAAATACACCTCATTCTCAAATTATGCAACTACAATATACCTCATTTTCCAATTTTTTTCTTTTTTATATATATATTTTTTAATTTTTAAACTTCAACCCCCTTCTCTCTCTCTCCTTCACGTTTTATGTTTTTTTTATAAAAATTTTAAACTTCAACCCCTTTCTTATTTTTACAAATTAAAACATGTTAATAAACATAATTAAATAACAAAATCTTACCTACAAAAATACATATATTTTTTTACATATAACATGATTAAATTTTTGTAAAATAGACTTATATTTATGAAATAGTGAATAATGTCATAAACTCTAAAATATAAACCCAAAATACAAAATATAAACCCTAAACCACAAACCCAAAATATAAACCCTAAACCAAAATATAAACCCTAAACCCAAAATATAAATCCTAAACCCAAACATCTAAACCCTTAACCCTAAACCCAAAATACAAAATATAAACCTTAAACCACAAACCCAAAATATAAACCCTAAACCTAAAATATAAACCCAAAACCTAAAATATAAATCCTAAACCCAAACATCTAAACCATAAACCCAAACATATAAACCCTAAACCTAAACATATAAATCATAAACCCAAAATATAAACCCAAACCCAAAATATAAACCTTAAACCCAAAATATAAATCCTAAACCCAAACATCTAAACCCTAAACCCAAACATATAAACCATAAACCTAAACATATAAATCCTAAACCCAAAATATAGACCCAAATCCAAAATATAAACTATAACCCCAAAAAATAAATTACAGTAGTCCGTACATCAGAAGATAGATCGTATATTATGGAAATGGGAATGGGAAAAAACAAGCGGGTGAAAGAGAGTGAGAGTAAGAGAGAGTGACAGAGGAAGAAAGAGAGAGAAATGGTAAAACTGAATTTATGAAAAATTGTATAGTAAACCTAGTAAGTAGATGTCATTTTGTTAATTATTGGATATATAATATATATATGTTGACATTAATCTTGTTTATATACATATATATGTATATGAGAAATTACACTCAATAACATTAACATATGCTAATTTTAACTATCTAACACCTAAGATGTAGACTAACTATTCAATTTTTCTTAAATACTATTTTATCCATCTCTCTCCTCCCTCTTTCACTCTCTCTATCTCACTTTGTCTCACTCGCGTTTTTTTCCCACCCCTTTTCCCATAATATACGAACTACTACATATATACGGACTATTGAATTTTTTTTTTCGTTTAGAGTATATATTTTGGGTTTGGGGTTTATGTTTTATGTTTGGGGTTATGATAACTATTCACTAATTCACAACATATATGTGTTTGGGGTTTACGGTTTATATTTTTGGTGTTATGGGTTTATATTTTGGGGTTTTGAGTTTATATTTTGGTGTTTTGGGTTTATATTTTGGGGGTTTGAGTTTATATTTTGGTGTTTTGGGTTTATATTTTGGGGTTTTGAGTTTATATTTTGGGGGTTTTGGGTTTATATTTTGGGATTTTGGATTTATATTTTGGTGTTTTGGGTTTATATTTTGGTGTTTTGGGTTTATATTTTGGGGTTTTGGGTTTATATTTTGGGGTTTTGAGTTTATATTTTGGTGTTTGAGGTTTATATTTTGATGTTTTTTGTTTATATTTTGGTGTTTTGGGTTTATATTTTGGTGTTTTGGGTTTATATTTTGGCGTTTTGGGTTTATATTTTGGTGTTTTAGGTTTATATTTTGGGGTTTTAGGTTTATATTTTGGGGTTTTAGGTTTATATTTTGGGATTTTAAGTTTATATTTTGAGATTTTGGATTTATATTTTTGGGGTTTGAGTTTATATTTTTGGTTTAGGGTTTAGATTTTAGAAAAATTATAATGAATACCATAAATTTTAGTCACATTACGAAAAATACCATATTAGCATGATTTTAGCAAAACTACCATATCTCACATAAAGATAGTTCACTCTATTACCCCTTGATTTTTTTAATGGATAAGCAAAATAAAATAAATTAAAAATGTTTAAAAGTTTTGAAAAAGCAACTGAAAGCTTTTGTTTCATCTTCTCCCTAAACATTTGTCATCTCTCTTTCTAAACATCTCTCTCACTATCAGAAATTTTTTTCTCCTTTGTCTCCAGTAACTATTTTAATTTATGATTCATCAAAGAAATTTCAAAGATCTTATTTCTTAATAAGATTATGTCCACCAGAGGGTAAGAGAAGATTATGTCCACCAGAGTTCATCGAAAACTCCGTCTGAAAGTGTTCCCATCACAAAACATTTGTCCACCAAACTCGTATCAAGTCGTCCACCAAATCATCACTTACTCTCGATGATTCTGTCCACAAGTCACGATACAAATTGTCTACCAAATCATCAGGTCCCGTTCCCGATCATGTCCACCATATAGTAAGAGAAGATTATGTCCACTAGGGGGTAAAAGAAGATTATGTCCACTAGAGTTCATCGAAAACTCTGTCTAAAAATGTTCCCATAACAAAACATCATGTCCACCAGACTCATTGCAAGTCGTCCATCAAATCATCGCATACTCTCGATGATTCTGTCCACAAGACACGATGAAAATTTTCCACCAACTCATCAGGTCTCGTTCCCGATTATGTCCACTAGAGAGTAAGAGAAGATTATGTCCACGAGAGGGTAAAAGAAGATTATGTCCATAAGATTTCATCAAAAATTTTGTCTGAAAGTGATCCCATGACAATAGTTTTTTTCCACCAGACTTGTCGCAAGTCGTCCACCAAATCATCACATACTTTCGATAATTATGTCCACAAGACACGATGTAAAATTTCCACCAAGTCATCAGGTCCCTTTCCCGAATGTGTCCACCAGAGGGTAAGAGAAGATTATGTCCACCAGAGTTCATTGAAAATTCCGTTTGAAAGTTTTCCCATCACAAAAGATCTTGTCCACCAAACTCTTCGCAAGTCGTCCACCAAATCATTAGATATTCTTGATGTCTCTGTCCACAAGACACGATGGAAATTGTCCACCAAATCATCGAGTCCCGTTCTTGATTATGTCCACCAGAGGGTAAGAGAAGATTATGTCCACCAGAGTTCATCGAAAACTTTGTCTGAAAGTGTTCCCATCACAAAAGATCCTGTCTACCAGACTCGTTGCAAGTTGTCCATCAAATCATCAGATACTCTCGATGATTTTCTCCTCAAGACATGATGCAAATTTTCCACAAAATCGTTTGATACCATTTCTGCTCATGTCCACCAGACACGCAACAAATCTGATGGATAATCAACAGAAGATGTGCTCCAACAAAGATCATTAATGGACATTGCCATATTTTAGCTTATTTAATTAAAATTACAAACATTTGTGCATTAATTAATCCATCACGTTACTACTTAAGATCATTAAATGATTTTTTGCACACATAATTCTCATGTCTTGGAGAAGGAAAGTGAAGGGTACAATAGTATTTTTTCCCATACCACAAATAGAATGATTATGAAATTTGTTATAAGAAAATAATAACATGGTATTTTGTACAAAGAATATGGAAAATATGGTAGATTGTGTAAAAATTCTTTAGATTTTTGGTTTAGAGTTAGATTTTAGAGTTTGTGTCACTATTCACTATCTCATAAAATATTAAGTCCGTTTTGAATAATTTTAATCATTTTAGATGTAGAAAAAACAAGTATTTTTTTGAATAAGTTTTTATGATTTGATTAATTAAATTTAAATGCATAATTTGTAAATAGAATTAAGGGGTGAAAAGTAATAATTAAAACAATATGGCGCAAGCTTCTTAAGCTTCGACCACTTGCCGCCCAGTTTCTCAGGTACGACATTGGAAATGGACTCAGTACTTCCTTTTGGTTCGATTGCTGGTCCCCTCTGGTGCCTTTGTTTGTTCGTCTTGGTGAAACAGGTATTCGCGAACTCGGAGTGCCTAGATATGCCACAGTCTCAGAGGCAACAACTGCAACACGGTGGAGACTACAAAGACCTCGTTGGCTATCGGTTCGTGTCATCTACGACCATCTAGTAACCTTACCTTTGCCGAATCACGAGGCTGGTGCAGACGTTCCAAAATGGATGCATGTTAAAGACGTATACAGAGCCACTTTCTCCGCTTCTCAAACATGGAATCAGATCCGCCACAATGCTCAATCACAGTCATGGGCTTCCTCTCTTTGGTTTTCTCAGTCCATACCCCGCTATGCATTCATTTCTTGGCTTGCTGTTCTTGACATGTTATCAACCGGTCGACGGATGCGGGTTTGGGGCAGAACTCAGCATTGTGTGCTTTGTGGGAAGCCTGACGAAACAAGAGATCACCTCTTCATTGCGTGCCCTTACTCATTTACACTATGGTCAAGCATTGCCTCACCTATTCTCCGACATCATATCAGCCCAGATTGGTCGTTCACTCTCACCTCTTTGCGCCGCCACTCCCTATCTCGACAAGACTCCATCCTTCTTCGTTTATCCTTTCAGTCAGTCATATACCACTTATGGCAGGAACGGAATGGACGTTGTCATGGTCGCCTGCCTCGACATCACCACCTACTACATCTACTCATCACTCGCACCATCAAAGACCGCATCACAGGACTTGCGTACCAGCCATCATCAGCCCTGGTTACGTTGAATTCTTGATGGCATCATCATCATCCACAATGATTACCAACAACCATTTGCTTTGCTTTAGTTCAGATTTGTTATGCATTGTCTTCTCAGCGGTTGTGTTTCCAGGGGTACTCTTTTTTCTGTATCTGGTTTTATCTCATTGGGTTTTCCAGGTACAGGTTTTAACGAGGCCTATTGGAACACACACAAAAACCGCTAGAGCTCTTTTTTTCTCTCACCTTTTTCAGCAATATAAAACTGATTTTTTTGTAAATATTCAATTACTCTTTGATTAATAAATTTAACATTTAATAATAAAAAATAATAATTAAAACAATAACAAAAAAAAAGAAAAAAAGGGTGAAATCAAGGATAGGAAATAGATGTTCAACCTATATTGTTGTACTAATAATATTACATTATGGTTATTTACTTAATTTTGCACGTACTCCATGTTATCTAGCAAATTAGTTCTAT
>OVBE01010537.1:0-14910 GCA_900406425.1 Iberis pinnata
GGTCCATCTTCTTCTCCACGTCGGCGCCCAGCTAGGCCTTGTGTCGAAATGGGCTTTTAGAGCAGGTGCCAAACCTGGTATCAACATAGACGTATTAATTTTAGATAGTGCATTTATAAGAATGTATATATGATTGTGTACGCGTTATATTTGAGTATGAACAAAATTAGTGATTATTATATACCTAACAATCTAATAAATTATATAAATCTACATAATATAAATTAAAGAATGTTTTCGGGGAAAAAATAGATGGAGAAATAAAACAAATATATGGACAAAATAAATAGAGAAGAAAAGAGGAGATAGGGAAAGCAAAAAGATAAGTGTTTTGAAAAAATTGGTTTTCTATGTCCAAAAGTAAATGAAATTGAGTATTTTGGATGTGAGCAAAAATAAAAAATCTACATCATGATTGGTCTCATTTTAGTGTTGTGATCGGTGCGTTGTGATCCAGAAATTAATGTGACAAAAAATTATTTAAAATAACCTTTATGCATTTTTAATATCATTAGTTGAAAACTCCAAAACTTAAAAATGTATTATTAATTGTTTATAACATAGTATTATGGGGGTTTTGTGGATTAAATTTTAAGAACAATAAGTTTAAACAAAAAGAGTTTCTGCAGGATATCGAGCGGGTAATACGCCTAGTTAGATTAGATATAAGTAAATCCTCATGAGATTGATACTGAAGTGCCTTGAAAATTTTCATGAATTTCATGTCGGACAGAGTAAGTCTTTTTTCTTTTCGTCTATTAGTTAACAATTGAAAAACATTTCCCAAAACAAAGTTGGCGGATAAAATAGTTCCTTGGAGATAAGGACAACCACAAACAACAGTTTGACAAATCAAGAATAAAAGACAAATAGAGTCAATACAAATGAATGTCCGGAAGGAACAAGCCAAAAACAAGCTAACAGATGGAACTCAACGATCATACTAAAGACTCTGACAGAATAGATCAGGTGAAGAATACATTTGAGGTCAACCAACGGCTGACGAGTCCTCGCGAGGTGAACCCAAACACTACCTCTCTATAGAAATCAAGCAATTCCTCCAAAATTTTAAGAAACCAAGAGCAAAGTTTAGTGTCTTATCTAGAACTGAAATTCAGATCGGAGAACCTTATCAAGAACCGGAACTAAGAGCAAAATCGGACAGTGTAAGTCTCTTTCTTTCTCTCTCAATAGAATTTAAATCAAGTTCCTTGCAATTTGCAAATATCAAAACAGGGAAATGGTAAAATCCTTTCTAAATGGAGGAAAATTGTGGACTATCTCAAATGATATTCTACGTCCTCAGGAAGTATGTTTCGTTGCCTAGTCTCTTTTTCTAATAAAAGGTGAAAAGCTCATGTTAACTTCATATTAAAGAGGTTTATAGAGTCCAGCTGGGTCAGCTTTACTATGCTACAAATTTTTTTTTTTTTTTTTGCTTGTGAATATAATAATAAAAGAGCCCAATAGGCTAAAAGTCTTACACATTATTAGTACACATACTAACAACCCAACAAACCACCAAAAGAGCCAATTTAAAGAAATAGAACAAAAGAAAAAACAGAAAAACAGGTGCAGACACAATCAGACTGAATCTACACCAAACAAAAAAGATCACTCTCTTCTCTAAAAGCAACATCCAACCAGGAGGGGGAACCTGATTCAACATGCGACTGGAAATGATTGGAATCAGTCACACTTTTAGCTAAGAGAATAGTCTCATGATTCCACTTTGTCTCAAGATGAAAACACTTCCACTGCATCAAAAAATTCAGTCTCAAATGACATTCTGCAATATAGTATCTAAATGCAGACCAATCTGGAGGCCTATTAACAGCATTTATCAACTCTTTAGCTTCCAACATGAAGCCAATCTTGGAATGTCTTAAAGAGACCATTGCATCAATGGTCCAAAGTAATGCTGAGAAAGAGGCTTGAAACCTGTCAGCCATAAAGAAAAAAGCTTTGCGGCTGTGCAATACAACTTTACCAGAGACATCTCTGAGCACCCAAGCTGCTCCAGATACATGGTTCCTTGAATTTCAGCTTGATGCTACAAAACAAAGATACCAAGATTGATCCAAGTTAAAACACCCTTTTGAATTGGGTAATAGAGGAGATGAAGTGGCTGCCAAGTTCTAATTCCCTGAGTTTTGTGAGTTCACTTCTGACCATAACCTGAACTCTGCTAAAATCTTCTCTGCTAACTTCATCAAATCCAACTTTTTCCCTTCAAAAAGCATTGAATTCCTGGTTTTCCACAAGAACCACATCACCCAAGGGAAAATTGCTGACTGATTATCTTGTAACTCCCTTCTAGTACTCATATTCAGGAGGTGATGCAGATTTGGGGAAAAAGATTCTGTGCAGAATCCATTTTGTGGCAGAGGAATATTTAAAAGTGCCCACAATTGCCTTGCCACTAGACAACTGAAGAGAGTATGATTAACGGTTTCTTTGTATGTTCCACACAACTGGCATATGTTATCTACCACCATACTTCTTCTCTCTAGTAAATCTGCTACTGGTATTGCTTTACAACAAGCCTTCCATAAGAACACTTTAATCTTGGCTGGTGCTCTTAGATCCCAGACTTGTTGTTTTAAACCATTAAGAGAAGGATGAGCAGAAGCAAGACATCTAACCTTTAAGCCTTTTACTGATGAGGCTAACCAATAACCAGATTTCACTGAGTAATCCCACTTCTATTTCCTTTCCAGATTCAGTAATCATCCGAGAACACTATGGGCTTTACCTTTATAATGTCTTTGATATCCTGCTCAAAGAATATAAGATTCAGTTTAGTTATGTCTCAGTCTCTCCTATCCCAATCAATTAAATTAGCCACTTTAAGATCAAGATCAAAGATTGGATTTTTAACTAAAGGCCTTCTCATCTGATTTCCAGAGATCCAATCATTTGTCCACACCTTAGTTTGCCTACCATTTCCAATTCTTCTCTGAAGGCCCAGTTTGAGTAATTATCTTCCAAACAAAAAGCTTTTCCAACCATGAGAAGGTTTATACCCAACCTGAGCATTAAGTATGGAACCCTCATCAAAATATATGCTTTTCATGATCTTGGCTAGTAGACAATTAGGAAACTTTATGATTCTTCACACCTGTTTGGCAAGAAGAGCTTGATTAAAATTGAAGAAATCTTTGAATTCAATCCCACCCAACTCTTTAGGCAGGCAAAGAGTTTCCCAGCTTAACCAATGGATCTTTCTTTTACCTTGAGTAGTAGACCACCAGAACTCTGCTATTGCTTATGCTAATTGGCTGGCTGTTGTTTTAGTGATTTTAAAGCATGACATAACAAAAACAGGTAGTGCCATCGCTACTTCCTTAATAAAGGTTTCTTTGCCCCCCAGGAGACAGCCATCTGGTTCCCCAAATCGAGAGTTTAGCTTCTAATTTTTCCTTTATGAAGTTGAACAATTTCACTTTAAACCCAGCCAAGTTTTCTAGTAAACTCAGATAGAGTCCCTCTCCTCCTTCCTTAGTGATTCCAGTGATCAACTTCAAAGCTTCCTTCTTCTCTTCTGAGATTTTGGATCCAAAAGTCATAGAAGACTTATCCAGGTTTAGCTTTAGGCCAGATCCTTCATTATAGAGGCCAATAATGTTCAGCATATTTGAGCAAAAAAATTATGAAGCATAACTGATGAACAGACTATCATCAGCAAACAGAATGTGAGTTATAGCCAGGCCATTCACAGAGAATCTCAAGCCCTTTTTTATGTGTTTTCTTTCAACTTTCTTCAGTAAGAACATAAGTCCTTCAGTGCATAACACGAACAAGAAAGAGGACAGAGGGTCCCCTTGCCTTATTCTACTCTGAGGCACAATCAATCCAAAGGGTTGATTGTTGATTAACACTGAAAAATAGGCTGTTGAGATGCAACTCCACACCCAATTAATCCAAGTCTGATGAAAGCCCATCAATTCTGAAATCATTCTGATGTAACTCCATTCAAGCCTGTCATACGCTTTGGAGAGGTCCGTTTTGATGGCTAGATAGTCTTCTGAGAACTCATCATTAGAAGAGATGGCATGTATGCATTCCTGTGCCACTAAGATGTTGTCTATGATAGCTCTTTGAGGCACAAAAGTTGACTGAGTGGTAGACACCAGCTTATGAATATGAGGCTTCAACCTTGCCACCATTACCTTGGATATTATCTTATACAAAACATAACAGAGGCTTATAGGCCTTAAATCACACATTTTATCTAGGGTTAGTTTTTTGGGTATTAAACTGATGAGGGTAAAATTCCAGTCTTCAGGCAACACTCCACTGGTAAAGAACTGTTTCACTTCCTTGACTACTAACTGACCCACTATCCCCAAATAAAATTGAAAAAAAGCATGCAGTCATTCCATCAGCTCCGGGAGCTGCATTTGCTTGAAGAGAAAAACAGCTTTTGTTACCTCTCTAGATGTTATAGGAGCAATCAAATCCTTATTCATAGCTGCATAGACCTTCTTTTTAAAACCCATGTACTCTTGCCTGTGAAGATTTGGAGAGTATGATTGGAAAAGTTCTGAGAAATAGGCAGCTGCTATCTCTCCTTTAGAGGCTTATGAAGTGTGCTTAGAGCCATCATCCTTCTTTAAAGAGACTAGTCTATTTCTCTTCCTACTTTCTTGTACAGAGGCATGAAAGTATTTGGAGTTTTTTCTCCCTCTTTTAGCCATTTTTCCCTGCTTTTTTTACTCCAATATGATTCTTCATTCTTATATTCTTGAATCAATTCTTTTTCAATCTCATGGATTCTTTTTATGGAAGGCTTGTAAGCTGATTCTTCTTGTTCCAATCTCTGATGTAAAATCTGGATCTTAGTACCAGAATTTGTGTTAACTTCCCTTTTTCATTTACTGATTTCTCCTATGCATCTTTTGATTTTTGATCTACTGTTTCTTGAACCGCATATATGTTAATCCAAGCTTTCTTAATCACCTCTCTGATCAGAGGCTCTTTTGTTAACCTGAAATCAAATGTGAAGCTGCCTCGGATTGCCAAAGCTCTTGCCCTCAGATTAACTAGCACAGGAATGTGATTAGACCCTCTCTTTTCCAGAAACTGTTGATTTGCAGCCGAGAATAGCTTCAACCATGCTTTATTAGCAAAGCATCTATCTAATTTGCTTTGAATCCAGTGGGAGTGTCTCCAACCTCCCCATGTAAACCCATCACCTTCTGCATCTAGTTCTTGCATCCCACACACTTCTATCATTTGATCAAAATCTCTAAAGGAGGCTTTACTTCTTGTCACTCCACCCACCTTCTCACCATTGTGGAGTATCTCATTGAAATCACCAATGAGACACCATGGATCTTTCCTATTTACACCAATTCTGGTAAGTTTTTCCGATACTTCATGCCTCAAAGCTTAAACTGGATGGCCATAAATTAAAGAAACAAAAAAGGCATTTCCATTCATCTTAACAAACATATCCAAAATATTGTTGGATTCAAACATTACATTAACTGTTACATTATGTTTCCAAAAACAGGCTAACCTCCCACTTAGTCCTATAGGGTTTATAGTATACACCCTATCATAATCTAGCCATACTTGTAAATCAACCAAAATGTTTTTCTTATTCTTAGTTTCCATAAGCATTAGTAAATCATGGAACATTTCTTTTCTGATGTCCCTGAGCCTTGGAATTACCAAGTCATCAGGTTTCTCTATGCCTTAGCAATTCTTGTTGAGGAGGGACATTACTTAAGTGATGACTCCTCCAATGAAGTCATCACCTTTGGGGCTAATTTAGCTATTTTCCCCGAGCTTGTGTTCTCTGAGACATCCTTCCTCTTGTTAGCCACTCCAATCAGATTTCCATTCTTCATCTCTAGAGTTGAGAATTCCACTTGTTGATCTTGAGACTTGATTGCTCTTTTAGCTCTAGCTGGTCTTTTCCTTGTGTAAGTTATTTTTTTCTTGATCCCGGTTGATCCAGCCTCAACAAGAGGTGGATGATGTGTTGTTGGATCAGTAGTAACATTAAATCTACTTTGTGTATTATCCCAAACAAGTCTGGAGCTAAGAGAGCTTCTCCTGAAAGCTGGTTCTGAGATGGCTTGAGGAGCTTTCATAGCATCAACCATCAGTTCATTGCCTTGTACCTCCATATTTGAAGATTGAGCTTCACTCTCTGTGTTAAAATCAAAGATTTTCCCTTTCCCTTTGGCCTGATCAGAAGACACCATAGGACGTTTCTCTAAACTCAGCACCATTTTCTGAGCTATTAGATCATTTTCCACTTCTTGGAGAGAAGCAATTCTAGCTTCCTTGAGAGATTTCTCTTCTCCATTGGCAATAGTCAGGTATCTCCTCATCTTTTCTAATACTTCTGGAGCTATTCTTGGTCTTCGTGTGGCATCATTCATTCCACATTGTGATTCTTTAACAATACAAAGAGTGGATCTTCAGGGGATAAAACATGTGCCCTTTGGCTTTTGTCTTGAGATTGGTTTCCAAATGCTCTCTGAGAGTTTGTATCTTTGGATATAAATGAACATACATTGTTCTCATGAGTTATCCTTTGGCAGTTAAAGCATCTTTTATGCACATTTTCATAAGCAAACCTGATGTTGATGGATTCCCCTAATGGTATACCTCCTAAGTGGTCTAGAGACATCAAAGAGAATTCTGATTCTCACATAATCCTGGCTTTGAGAGTTCTTTGTATCTAGTAACACTTCATCCATTCTGCCCAGCTTATCTCCTAATGCTGTAATAGAGTCTTTAGTATAGCAGTCTACTGGTAAATTCCTTATTTGTACCCACAAAGGTACATATTGAAGAAATTCAGATGGTGGATTAGGACACCACCTCTCAAGAACTAACCCCCACTCATTATGAGATTGAACACCTTTTTCTAACACTTCAAACAGATCATGTTCATACTTAAACACGAATTGGAATCGTTCCTTCGTTAGAGTCATTCCCCTAACCCTACCTTTCTTCTGCCATTTCCTAGGCATATCCAGAACCACATTAGAGACTTTTTGACAGGCTGGGTTTAAAATTATTCCGATTATGCTGAGACGGTTTTGCTCCACTGAGTAATAACGAGGGAGGTTTGGCAGCTTAAGAGGAACATCATCATCTTCTTCTATCGACATAGCAGCAAGAGCTTGATCCATTTCTGAAGACATGGTTACAAATTTTATACATACCAACTTAATTCAAAACCAGAGTACTTTGGAAAGCGAATTCAAACCATAGAATAGAGCAAAAGAATGCTAAGAAATATCTCAAAAAAAGTTTGTAAGCTAAATCTTGAGAAAAAAGTCGAGTTGTAAAAAAGATTTGCCTAAATCTTCTTACTTGATCGAAATAGCATCCACCAACAGTTATATACTAAAGTTTTCACAAGAACCAATGTAATAAGCTCCACCAAGTTTTTCAAAAACAAAGCCTCTAAAAAAACTAGAGAGTTATATGCCCTATATTGGAGAAACCTCCAATTGCTTCGATAATTGTGACGGCTCTACTATGCTACAAGTTTAGAAGCATAGGAATGGGTCCACTATTTGCATCGAATAATTTCCAAGTTTCTAGTGATAGTTTTGCAACGTGAAGTGGATTGGAATCCGAGGAGATGATCTTAACCAGAAGGCCAAAGGACTGTATTGATTCAAATCCATAATTCACTAATCAGCTTTGATTTTTGCTTATAACCAGCAAAACTAAAGAGGAGTTGTCCTTGATCATTCAATTCAGACTGGTAAAATTGCCGAAACTGAAGCTCTGTATTGCAACGGTTATGGTTATTTAGGGAAATATATACTCACCAAGACCAAGATCGTGCAGGGCAAATACATACAACAGCACTTCAAACACCTACATTTGAGATTTTTTACCAAACCAATAATTATCTTGTATCGGTTACATGCAAGAGTCAAATATATAGCACTTTCATAGAATGTATAAATAGATTACACACAAATCAAAATTTTGCAAATCATAGGAAGATATTCTTATACATAAGGCATGGTGATGATTCAGTAACAAAACTTGTCCTAATCTCAGCTGTCCTATGCAGGTATAATGAGAATTCCAACAAAAATTGTACTCACTAATCACTTCTTTTTGGATACGAGACTGATCTTCTTTCCCTCCACAACAAACTTCCCACTACGCTCCAACTGTAACAAAGAGGTTACTACAACATCAGTAACCAAAAAATTACAAGATTAAGATAACATTTGAATTTACCTTAAGTTTCAAATAAGCAATAGCATCTTTGCTTGACGAGAACTCTGAGAGAAGTGTTGGCGCTTGTTCATCAATTAGAGATTTAAACTGTTTCAGCTTCATGGATCCACCACTACCACCATCCTGAGGATGTAAGAGGAAAACTGTGAGAGTCATAGACGAAGACATTGTTTTTAAAGTAAATTGACAACACACCTTTTTAAGAATCTGCTTGCATAGGTTCTTTAACTTGATTTTTGGCTCTACAGTTTCATCACGCTTCCTTTTCGCAGGAAGAGAATTTACAACAACAGATTCTTTTTCACTCTCTTCTTCCTCTTCCTCTTCATCTTCCTCTTCATCATCATCATCATCATCATCATCACTATCACTGTTATCAAAAGATGTTTTCTTCCCTTCGTAACGAACACCTGCTACTTTCTTTGGTCGGTCTTTAATACCCAGTCCTTGTTTTCCAGCTGTGGCTTTATCCTGCAGACAATTCATGACGTTTATCGTTTAGGATATCAGATCTTAACCTCTTTATTAAGAATAGCTTGCAAAGGCAGGAAGAACCAAACACACAAACCTGAACCATGTTGTAAAGATTCTCTTGATCATCTTCACAAAACATTCTTCTCTCGTTAGTCTTAGATGACTTCTTTTTGCCAGACTTAGCTCCAAGAAGACCGCCTGAGACAAACCCAGACTTAAATCCCCACCAGTCTGAAGAAGGTTCTTCGATTTTTTGTTCTGATTAGCCCAAGACATCAACACATTTTAAGCACAAAGAATAAAAAAACCAAAAGACTCACATTTAAAGTTTGAAGGACATGTAATCACCTTCAACACTAGCAGGTTGATCCTCAGATATAATTTCAATCTCCATGGTATCAGCTATGTCAGAAACTGCAGGAGAAGGCTCCTCACTTCGCTTAACCTACAAAAAAATAAAATAATACAGCCAAAGTTGTTATCCAGAAAATCCAGAAAACATGCAGAAATAAACAATATGAGGAAGATATGAAGTAATGCAAATCGACATGAATCTTGATCATGAGCAGATAATACAAGGAGAGATGTGATTTAATGTCGAGCTTACAAGTATTCCTTCAAGATCTTTAGATGAGTATGAATTGACAAGCTTCCCTTTCTCTCTACGTTTATACCTAAGACCATAAGAATCACAAATTCAAAACACCATTCAATACATATTTTCCAGACAGAGCTAATACGAAAAGAAAAGATCTAATCTAACAACCTTCCTTGGGGACGAGTGACTTTAGCAACAGTCTTCAATTTGGCAGGCTCAGATTTAGCAGCATCATCTTCACTTTCTGTTTCCTTCTCTGAATTTGTCACAGTCACAGAAACAAGAATCCAATATCATACAAACAGGAATCATAAGGAAAGTAAGCTTAACAAGAAGTAGTTTTACCATCATCATTCTTGCTAGGTGCTGCTTGCTGCAAGTATCACAAACAAGAAAAGATCAAAATTATATTAAAGTTTTCAAAGAGATTAGTTAAAAAAAGAAGATTGAGACAGTCAATGAGCCATTACCACTTTCAGTTTCTTGAGAATGTTATCGAACTGAGTTGTATCAAATGCCCATGGATTCGGCTTATCAACACCAACACCTGCTCCCAATTCAAAGACTTTAGTCCTAAAACATATACACAGTATATTTTGATTTATTGGGTATAAGGGTAAAGTAGCTCTATTTCAGCTTCCTCTACCTAACTTCCACAACTTCGCATTTACCAAACTTAAGAGACACTAAAATCTGTAATCACCAATTCATACGATAGAGAGAACGAAGAAGAAGAAAGCAAACCAGTTGTATCTTGTTTGTTCTTTACTCTGACATAGCCTTTGATCCCTTGCTTATCTTTACCAAGTCCTTCTCCTTCTTCCCAACCCTAAAAATACAAATTCCAAAAATTATGTCTTCACAGATTCACTACGTATAGATCATTTATGTACTCACCATTGATTTCATTAGTCGGAAAGCGGCAGATTCCTTTATGATTCCAACGTACTTAATCGGAGCTTCCGGCGCCGCCATCTTCTCTTCTAATTTACCGGCGATCGGTTGCAGCGTTACGTTGGGTGTGGAAGAGAAGTGGGAAGTTTAGGGAAAGCCGGAGGAGAAACCCTAAAGCGGAACAAGTGATGAGTAATTATAGTCTACAACGTGGTCTTTTGTAAACTTCAGTGTATGCCGGTGGAGATTTAATCAAATATACAATGGGCTCTAGTACATTTATATAATTTTGCACTTAATAAACCCTTAAACTAAAAGCCCAAAATTGAACTGCCAAGTATTTGTGACGGATAGCAAAGAGTTAATTTCTATGTTGCAAGATCCGGAAGCGTGGCCAAGTTTCTCTACAGAGCTTAAGGAGATCAAGTTTTTGAGAGAGAAATTTCTTTGTTTTTCATTAATGTATGTTCCTAGGGAAAAAAATGTAATGTCTGATAAGTTAGCTAAGTTAGCTCGCTCTTTCCATAGGTCTCTATATTACATTGGTTGTTCTGTTCCGGTCTGGTTCACTAGACCACCTCAAGTTTGAATAATAAAATGGCCGTTTTGAGAAGAAAAAAAAAAACTAAAAGCCCAACTTAGCCTTATTTTATTTGCTTCACAATTTCCACCAAATTAATAAACAAAAATAATCAACACAAAAAAAAAAAACAAATAATTGTTGAGGTTGGCGGGTTTAGCAAGAGGTTTTTCACTCCTTCTTGTTATGATTTGGTGTGATTTTTTTTTCTCTTGGGTGAAACTGCATTATGGCATTCTCCTATGTTTTTTTTGTTTTTGAGTGCGCCTTCTTGGATTTCTATTAGTGTTTCTACTGTTGTCCATATTTCATTGTCTGGTAGAATGGTCTCCGTTTCTTCATTGAAAGATAGTTATTTGCATTTTAGGAAAATTTTTAGGCAGAATCGGTCCTAGATTCTAGTTGACCTAAAGCAAGTCAATAATAAAGGCTACTTAAAATAAAAGTACAAAAAATGTTCTAGGTGAGAATAGAACTCATGCTTGCTAAGACTTAGTATCAGCTTGTTCACCACTAGACTAAAGCACTTTTTACAAATTATGTGGCCGAAATAAATTGATATTACCAATGGCTGCATGCACATGCTTCTTGTGCTTGTGCCAAGAGCCGACATTGTTCTTGGACATAGTCTTCGTTTGGATTTACTTATGGAGTACAGTTTGTGTGGAGTTTGCTTGTTCTTCTTAGTTCCTAGAGTTGTTCACTTTTGGTTGCTTATGAAAGTCGCTCTCTTTTCAAGTTTCTTTCTAAGTCTCTCTTTGACTATGTTTTCTTTGCTTTAGTTATGTATATTTTCTTTGACTCCCGTTTGTTTCGGACTTTTAACTCCTAAAATTTCAAGCTTAAACAGTCAAAATTTGCGGACTTAGTTTTTTGATTTTATCGTGTCATAATCCTTTTCGGTTTTTTCAGTAATAATAAAGACAAAAAAAGAAAAATAATTGCTACTTTTTTCTTTCTCGTAAAATATTTTATAATAATAGTTTTAAATTTGAATATTTATATTATTATTTTATTATATTAATATGTTGTAAGTTTATCTTTGTGAATCGACATTAGAAGACGGTATGGCTGGTGGCGGAGACGGTGGCGAAGCCGGTTGGGCTTCAATGTCGTTCCCCCTTGCTGCCGGAGTAATGATCGTTTCATCAACAACACCAGGTGGTTGTATTGAAGATGAAACTATAGGCGGCAACGTCACGGGAGCAAAGGGAAAGATATTCTCTCGAAAGATCACATCTCGAGAGATAAAAGACCGCTCCGTCTCTAGATCAAAAATGGTCTAGCCCTTCTTTCCTACGGGGTAACCGAGAAAGATACAACGACGTCCTCTCTCCACGAATTTATCCTTATCACGTGGAGAATGGTGTACAAAACACTCACAGCCAAAAATAAAAAGATGAGAATATGATGGCTTCGTGTCATGTAGAACTTCATATGGAGACTTGCCGTGTAAAACTGATGAAGGTGTCCGGTTGATGAGATATGCGGCTGTTAGTATAGCTTCTCCCCAAAAACGAATTGGCAAATGAGCTTGAATTAGGAGAGCATGAGCCACATTGAGAATAAGATGATGCTTACGTTTAACTCTACCATTTTTTTTAGGTGTTGAGACACAAGACGTTTGATGAACGATGCCCATTTCGTGAAAATATGACGCCAAACATGTGAATTCGGTGTCGTTATCACTCCGAACAATCCGCGTCAGCTTGTTAAATTGGCGAGACACATATGCAACAAAGTATTGTAATATGTGACGGACCTGAGACTTGGCGAGAAGAAGAAAAGTCCAAACTGCGCGAGAACAATCATCGACAATGGTGAGAAAATAAACTGCGCCAACAGTAGAAGGAATCCAATATGGTCCCCAAACATCACAATGAATAAGTGAAAAGAAGTCAGTAGAATTATTAAAAATTAAGGGAAAAACTTCTCTAGTCTTTTTAGCTCTAAAACAAGTTTCACAAGAAGTGGAACTAACAGAATTCGAGACCCCTTTATACATAGGTAAAAACGAGAAAACAGAAAAAGATGGATGGCCAAGACGGCGATGCCATAAATCAAAATCTAAAACACCAGAAGTAGACGTGCGGTTTGAAGTTGCGGATTCGATTTCTATGAAGAAGTAAACCCCATCACTTTCCTTCCCCGCTCCAATCAAAATCTTCGAAGAACGGTACTGTAAAACACAAATTGTATCAGTAAATATCCCAAGGCAATTAGTTTATTTCAAAAGCTTTGAAACCGAAACCAATGTGCAATTTAGAGCGTGAACAAATAAAACGTGAGATAAAACGATTTGATCAGTTAAGCGAAGAGAGCCTTTGCTGATTGATATCGTTTTTCCACCATCAGCAAAGCCCACCGTACAAGGTGATATAGTCTCCAGGTTTGATAAATAAGACAGACTTCTTGTCATGTGATGGGATGCGCCAGTATCCAAAATAATATCGCCACAAACTTTCTTACCAGAAAACTTGTTGGGTGACTCGGTTTTGTTCTTCAGAAGTTGAGACAAAGCATGTAGTTGTTCCTTAGTGAAATCAGGGAAATTAGAGGAGTTAGATGACTTACCACGAGCTGTGACTTATCCGCGACCTTTACCGGAAGATGAGATGCGACCACCCTTATTTGTTGACGCACGACCGGCTCTCTCTAACCACCAATTCGGATAACCAATTATTTTCCAGCACTTGTTTTTAGTATCCCCCGAGCGTCCACAATGAGAGCAAAGAACTTCTTTGTCATGATTCTTAGGAGATGACGGTGTAGAGTTGTTGTCTTGACAAGGAAGTAATGAAGGTTGAGAAGCGTCTTGACGAGCAACAAGACCAATAACTTGGTGATCTTGATCACGAGCAGAAGCTAATCGTTGTTCTTCTCGTATGATCTTTGAATATATTTCTCCTAAGCTTGGCATAGGATCCGAGGAAATAATATGAGAACTAAGACTCTCGTACTTAGAATCATCTAAACCGAGAACAAACTAATGAACTTTCTCAGTTTCACGAAGCTTAGCATAATCTTTAGCAGCTGAACATGTGCACGAGATGTTGGGTTGAAAAAGTTGTAGTTCTTCCCACAAGGAAGAAAGACGCCCGTAATATTCAAGGACAAATTGTCCATCTTGTCTACATGAGGCAAGTTGAGCTTTCAGTTGATGAATACGAACTGTATTACCAACCAAAAAACGTTCTTTTAGTTTGGTCCCGAGTTGATACGCATTGGTGATATATGCAATAGTGGAACGAACCTTTGGGTCAATGGACTCTCTCAACCAACCTATGATCATTGAATTGACGGTTAGCCAATCTTCATGATCAGAACTGGTGATAGGCGGTTCTACGAGAGTACCATTGATAAACTCGGTTTTACGTTTTGCTTGAAGAGCGTTGTGCATCTCCGAAGCCTAATGATTGTAGTTTTCTCCATTCAACTGAATAGAGGTTATCAAATCTCGGGGATTATCAGAAGCATAGAGTGTGTATGGAGAGACAATTTATTTCTCTTTTTCAGTTACTCTAGCTCGAGGTGGTGAGTTCACCGGAGTTGTAGACATCGTATAGATCTTGTAACGAGGAACACGTCCTTTGCTTAGATAGAGAACAATTCTTTATGTAGAATAAGAAGGATCACGTCCTTTATTCAACGAACTCGTCGTTGTGTAAGAGAGAACTTGTCTCAATAATTTTGCTAAGATCACGTCTGTTAGCAAATAACAAAAGAACACGTCTTTTGTCCTAAGTTTTGATAACGAAGAGTTATGTCTTCGATCAAAGAGAACACGTCTCTGTTACAAAACAAAGATCACATCTTTGTTAGAGGAGAAGAAGAGAAGAACACGTCTTCGAAAATTAGGGTTAGAAGAGATTTTTTTTTTGTATTTTAGGGTTTTCGATCTTTTGGCTCTGATACCATGTAGAAATTGATATTGATCCCAAAGCTTGATCGATTAATGAATGTGAGAATCCTATTTCTAGTACATGGAATGTAAATATATTATCAAAAGATAACATCAAATCTTCTGTAATCTAGGAAATAATAAAGTAACTTGTATGATAAGATACACATGTGCATCTTATCCGTAATATTATTCTTCCCATTCACAAAATTTTTCTATAAATCAAAATTG
>OVBE01010538.1:0-14909 GCA_900406425.1 Iberis pinnata
GGTCCAGAAGGGATCTAAAAACAATCAACTTAGGCATGAAGGAAAAATCAGGATTTTCAACACCAAACTACCTTATCCTCAGGACCCAAATGAAACTACTCACTACTCATGTTTGGTAACGAAACTAGAAAACAAGGAAACGAAAATGTAAAACAGAACATGATGATCAAAAGTTAATGAATGAAAAAACTGCAAAAACACTTAAACAGAAACGTGATGAACAAACTTGAACCCTAAGATGCAAAAGATGAAGATGATGAACACAAACAGCAGAAATGGCAGAGATCTAAGAACTTTGTCAAAAACCCAGAAAATGCAAATCAAGTAAACTCAGATCTAAGACATAAAACAAAAAATCAACATGCTCCAAATAGTTCACAACCCTAAGCTAAGCAAGGAAATGAAGAAATCAAAGACTAAACAGAAATTTAATAGAAATCAAGGTTTTGGCATCAAGAACATCATCAAAATCAACAAGAACAAAAGAGAGAAAAATAAAAACCTAAAACTTAGAATAAAATGGCAAAAACTAAAAGATTGTTCAAAAGGAGGCGTTTTTGGGGTTTTATAGGATTTCAGAAAAAACCCTAAAAACGCTAAAAGACAAAACACTTCACCAATTTGCAACGAATGAGAATGAGTCAATGTTATGCTGAAATGAAGATCGAACTGAGGTTGAAACATGGATCGATCTTGTTGATAAAAAGTGGGATCGAACTGCAACGAATGGGGATCGATCTCACTGCTTCTGGATGAGATCGATCTCTATGTGAGGTGAGATCGATCTGAATGGATTTGGGATCGATCTTGCTTTGAAGGAGATCGATCTCGTTGTGAAAGAGATCGATNCTTGTGATGAGATCGATCTTGAAGCTTTGGAAGTGAGGATCGATGTCTGAGTTGAATCTGAGATTGATCTCTGCTGAAGTGAGAAGTGAGATCGATCTCCGTTGGTTGCATCTGAGATCGATCTCTGTTGGTTGCATCTGAGATCGATCTCAGTTGGTTGCATTCGATCTCTGTGCTGAGATGCATCTTGATGCAGATGTTTAAACTAAAATTTGTCCTGAAGGTTGCCATCACTTGGTGATGTTTTCTGAATTTTCCTGAAAACTCCTGAAAGTCCTGAAAAATCTCCAAAATGCATGCAAATGCAAATCTAATGCGAAACTTTGTAAAAAATACAAACTTGCAAAAATCAACTATAAACATGTCAAATGCAATCCTAAAGAACTAGAAAGTAGCAAGAAATGATATGTAAAAATCCTGAAATTCAAGTGTTATCACTATGAATTTTCATGGTTTTTACATGTCGTTTAGCATCAATTCTGAGGTCTTTAGGCGTGTATACATCACATTTATAGTTGATTCCAGTAAGTGTATGATTTTTAGGACTTTTTCATTAGAATACACATATGCACGAGATTTTTCAGGACTTTCAGGAGTTTTCAGGAAGGATTTTGAAATTTCCGGAAAAGCATCACTTAGCATGGAATGGACCAACACTTAACATCGAATGGACTGGCACTCATCTGGATAAACCATAACACACGTCTGGATCGATCTCAGCTTATTTCCATATTGATCCTGGAGCGCAGTTCTGGATCGATCCTGGCTTCACTCTGGATCGATCTCAGCACACCTATGGATTGATCCCAAGCAACTTATGGATTGATCTCAGCTGCAACATCTGGATCAATTCCAGCTTACTTCTGGATCAACCTAGATCTATCCCAGCACCCATCCAGATCGATCCCGCATCAAATTTCTGGATCGATCCCAGCACTCAACACCAGATCGATCTCGTACAATCCATATACAAGCTGGATCAATCTCAAGCTCAACTTCTGGATCGATCCCATTCAAGCATCCCCAGCTCAGATCGATCTCGCACTTACCAACTCGAGTCAAACATGCTTCGACCCGACCAACTCGATTCTGAAGTGGACCTGACCCAAGATCAGAGCCAATGATTAGTTTTTTCTTTAGTGCGATTTAGGGCTTTTCTCTGAACACGATAAAAGTCTTACTTCACCTCCGTTTGCACAAGTCTTGTTTTTTCTTTCCTTTTTAGGTTTTTTTCTTAGGTTTTCATTTTCTTTGTTTTTCTTGATGTTCTAAGGTGTAAAACCCATAATCTCTTAAGTTTATGCTAATCTACTGTTTTTGTTTTACTTTCATGCTTATCTTTAAGTTGTTGCTTATTTGGTGCATGTTGATCTTTCATTTTCGTTTTTTATCTTCTGTTTTAAGCTTGATCAGTTTCTGGGTTAGTTATTGTTCTATTGCTGTCCTTGCTTTTTTGGGTTTCAGTTCTTACTGTTCTTGATGTTCTTCAACTGTTTAGCCTTAAATCATCATGTTTAGCTTTAAAGTTGTTATTTTTGTTTTCTCTATTTTTACTTATATGAGTAGTGAGTAGTTCCTGAAGTTCTTGAGGATGGGGTAGAGTAGGGTTGATGTCCTGATCTCACCTTAGGCACCTAAGCTTGTGTGAATATTTTCATCCCATCTGTTTCATTGTGCTTAATGCTGGTTTCTTTCACGCCAATCGAAATATGATTTGGGACATTCCAACGCTCAAAAAGCGTTCAATGGAATGTCTGATCATGGGGATTTCAGAGATTAGTCTATCCTTACGCAACGCCCTAGATGCTTAAGATATGCATCTCAGCCTAGGGGGTTAGATGACTAGGGGCTTTTTGGCTTTGGTAGGTTGGTTCTTAATGCCTTCTAGGTAGTGTACCGTTAACGGGACTTAGGTCTGGTGATTGCTTAGGTTGATTCCATTTATCAATGGATTGGACTTGGTTACTTATGAATCTATCATCTAGGGATAGCTTACTGTTGTTTGAGGTATTTTAGGTGCTTAGGTAGATTGGGATGAATCTTTGCTTGATTACCCTTAGTCCCTAGGAACTGTTTCACATTTGTTTACATCTTTCACTTTCTCTGTTTTTACTCTGTTTTGNTTTGCATCTTAGTCTTTTATGCTTCTTGTTCTGTTTATGCTCTTTACTTCCAGCATGCTCCCTTCACTTAGGACTTGTTAGTGAACCCCCCCCCCCTTTTACTGTTTAGCTTGACTTAGAAGCATCCATTGCAATTTAGATTCTTAGTGCACACCTGATTGGATTGATAACCTTACATACTACAATGAGCATGATAGTGGTGTAAGTGATTGATAGAGAAAAATCCTACTTTCAATTTGGCGNGAAAATCATACTTTCAATTTGGCGTTGTTGCCATTTGGGTGTTGTTACTACATTCTGGATTTTGGATCTTTTGAGATCAAGCTTCTTTTACTTTCTTACTTACCTGTTTACCTTTGTTTGCTTTGTTTTAATGTACCTGCTTAGCAGTGTATGAAATTGAGAAGCAGAGGACCAACAGACTTGATTCCTCTCGTTGAAGATATCATAGCTCTTGAACGAGAACACTCTCGGGCAAGACGTGAACATGAACATGCGGAACACTTGTGAAGGTTGGACTTAAAAATGGCAAACAACGCTGAACAAGACAAATAGCACATTATAGGTGCTGGTGACAACCCCAACACTCTCACCATCAGACATGGAATCAATCACATGCAGTTCAGAACAACAACTTCGAGATCAAGCATAGTCTCATTGCAATAGTGCAGAGCCACAAGTTCCACGGACTACATATGGAGGATTCACTCGATCATCTTGACGAGTTTGATCGCTTCTGTAGCCTCACAAAAATCAATGGTGTGAGTGAGGATGCTTTCAAACTACGCCTCTTCCATTTCTCTTTGTGGGAGAAGGCACACCAATGGGAGAAGTCACTCCCTAGGAACTCCATCACAACCTAGGATGCCTGCAAGAAAGCATTCCTTGCAAAATTCTTTTCAACTTCCAGAACAGCTCGCTTGAGGAATGACATTTCAGGATTTGCACAGAAGAATGGTGAAACCTTCTCTGTGGCATGAGAGCGCTTCAAGAACTACACAATGCAATGCCCACATCACGGTTTCAGCAAGCTTCCCTACTCATCACCGTCTACAGCGGTGCCTCGCCCAAGATTATAATGTTGCTTGATACAGCTAGCAATGAAAACTTCTTTAACAAAAGTGTGGATGAGGATGGGAGTTAGTCGAGAACCTCACCCAATATGATGGGATTTAAAATAAGGACTATGAAAAAACACTGATAAACAAGATTTTTCACTTTGTTAAGCAAATACTCAAGTTCATTGATTAATCAATATAGAACTTAACACATTAATCCTATTAGAATTGCATTTACTCTAAACCAAACATAATTGGATAGGTTCAATCATTTCAATTTAACAAAAAGTCAAAAGTCAACCAAAGGTCAAAATATCAAAACTCAACTGCAATCAAGAAAAGTCAACTGAAATTTAAAACTGGAAATCAATATAAAAAGCTAAGAAAATGGTTTAGGCAATTGATTTTGGAGATCAAATTAATTAATGTGGTGCTCAATTCAAACTATTAAGCTAATCCTTGGCATAAATTCCAAAACCTAGACTAATCCTTTTTCATGGCACTAATCATTTTCCTACTTATGTAATTTAAACAATCTCTTGAAAAACTACACAACTGAGAAACATTAAGATCCAAATATCTTGACCACTAAAATAACTAACACAAATATCTTTGGTTAGGCCTGATTTGGCTTATAGAGATTGGTTCCGACATTTTGTCGAACATCTTTCGGGCACACATTTCCTAACTTCTAGGAATGAATGATCAAGTCTATCCTAGCATTAAGAGCATCATCTATAAGAGGATTTATGAATTACAAGACCTAAACACCACAATCCTTCATCTAATCTCCCTAATCTATCCAACCATTTACTTAAAGGTTACTACTCACTAATCATTGAGAAAGCACAAAATCTAATGGTAGATATGTGATTAAACATGATTAGATGAAGACTTGAGATAGAAATTAACAATCAAAATAAGGATCAAACTCAAAATAGCATCAAAGATCAAAGGATTACAAAAGAGTCTCAAAAACAAAGCTTTGTCTCCTTAAAATAAGGGTAAAAGCTTAAAGTGTTTTCAATATCCTTTGGGTTAACCCATAACATTTGGGTTAAACCACTAAAACATGGGTAGAAAAAGGTTGAAAACTTGGAAAATGTTGACTTCTGCGGACCATACCGGTTTGGATAAACTGGTATGCTACCCCGGTACGTTCTGTCTCTGACCATAGCGGTCTGGATTGTCCGCTATGGCAGACCGCTGCTAGCTCCTGGAAAAACTTCGTCTTTACATCGACTTAGATAAACCACCACTCTTGCCCGATATGATCATAGCGGTTTGGATAAACCGCTATGATGGCCGATGTGCTCTGTTTTCACCTCTTCTATCAACTTTTGCACTCCTTTTGATCCTTGATTTCAGTTTCTTCGAATCTACCATATGAAACTATGATATGCAATGCAAATGCACCCTATAAGTGCCTAAATGCTAGTGAATCTACCCAAAATGAAGGTGAAACAATAGGTAAAATGCATCAATATCACAAGATATCAACTCCCCCAAACTTATCCTTTGCTTGTCCACAAGCAAATCGCAAAGGAAAGTGAGGAAGAGAGGTTTGAAGGTGGAAACCTCATAACGAAAGCATGTTTCTAGAGTAGGTGAAATCATTGTCCAAGTTACTAGTTCAAAAGTGTGAACCAATCTAGTCCTAGTTAAAAATCTTAGCCTTACTCATCACAACTTAATCGAGTCGATTCTAACTTCCACATGCATTCAAATCCATTCATCTCTTTAACATTCATTTAAATAGGAACTGTGAATCAAGCTATGCACAATCAATGGACTTATTTGGTTTAGGGACTGGGCTAAGAGATAAAAATGATCTCCCTTTGATCCGGTTTTTCTATTCAGAACGAGGTCCACTCAAAAAGGAAAAGAGCTTTAGTAGAATGCTAATGGTGAGAACACTTGGATGTATACAAGAACAGGATTTCATCTACCTATAAACGAAAAGCTCAAAGCTTTGCATCTTAAACCATGGAGAAGAATCCTAATCTACCCTTTAACCACCAAAATGCCCATCCTAGTTCTCTACCCTCTTCCATTTAAACTCTTATCAATCATTAACTTAGGAGGAGGATTTATTTATTTTTCTAACCTAGCGGATCGGTAATTTCACTAACTCTAAGGGCTTAAGGCTTCTTGTTTTTCTTTTTCAATTCTTTTCTTGCCTTTTCGCTAAGTCTTACCATTTTCTTAACTTTTTCTTTTCTTTTCCCAATCCTTTACTAGGCAATTCCATTTCATGTTCATTTCTTTTATCTCCTCCTAAGCCTCTTAAAACATTCCTTTTTCCTTTTTGAACCATGATCAAACCAGCAATCTAAATCCCAAATATCCCAATTCATTCCCGATCCCATTCCGAATCTAAGCCTATCTAGTCCAAAAGTTGTGGACTAAAACTACATGAAATCCAATTCTTGTCAGTTGAAACATAAAAATTTCTACCAAGCTCTTTTCATAAAAGTACTACCACTCAAAAATTGATTCGTGGCTTGAAAGAAAGTTGGTTTAAGGTGGGGGAACTACTTGGATTATCAAGAGTGGTAAAAGTGGAATAAGATAGTCCAAGTATGTATATACTATCAACAAGTCCAAATCATATGCATAGACATAATAATTAGCAATCAAATTAAGGTTCTAATAGATAGAGATCAATTTCAAATCAAAACATGCTTCCGAAAGGGAAAGATCATACAATTCGATATTCCCAGCAAGGTTCAATCTTAGTTCGGATTCGACTAGCTAGCAATAGACAACTAATAACGTGGGAAATGATTCCAACTAGCGAAGAAACATACTTACAAGGCAATTTCATCATAGATTTCCCATGCATATGATGCAACCTAAACGAGAATGAAACGAAACTAAATGCATTTTTAAAATTTTTTATTTTTATTTTTAGGGATTTTTGAATACCTTAACTATTTACAATGCAATGATGCATGATAAGAAGAAAATCGAAACTAGATTAGCTACGGTCCCTCCGCCAAACTTAAATCACACGGTCCCTGTGTATAATAAAAGTCAGAGGAAGGGACAAAAGAAGAAATAAAAGCTAAAATGCGAATATGTACAAATGAGAACGGGTGGTACCTCAATAATAGTTGAAACCTGGATCAAACAGCTCCTCATCGGAGGAGAAAGGAGGGGACTCATTATCGGATTAAGGTGGTGGTGGTGTAGGCAATCTTCTTCTTCGCCGGTGTCTTTGTCTTTGGCCCGATTCATCTACCGAACTCCATGGTTGGAATGCGGTTTGTGCAGAGCTTGCTTCGCCATGATATGAATTCCGCCTACTCGATTGGTCATCGTCTGCATCCATGGCCGAATGCATCTCTTGATCCTCGGGTTGCCACGATAAGGGTGGATGGTCAAAGTGGACATCAGTTCTGCAATTCCGGCACGTTGTACCCTTGAGTATGATTACCGTCAACTTCTTCACTTGCTTCACTAACTTCCTTGTTGTCCGGTCTTGGAACATACTCCACCGACTCATCTTCTTCTTCTCCAAGTAAAAGTGTTGTAAAGGATCAGGGTTGAGTGGCATTGAGGAAGGACCAGGGTAGTAACGGGACGGCCCGTATACAGTTCTGTCGTTGCTTGGAAGAGGAGGTTTGGGTACCGGATGTTGAGTTTGATACAAATGATCCATTGGCACCTCTTGTATTGGGTCATAAAGGCATGTTGGTAAGAAACGAATGTTGGACGGGTTGAACTTGTAGACATACCGGTAGGCTTGATGCACCTTCACCTTCCCGACTAAAAACTGTGCCTTGTTGAGATATGAGATGTTCATGAACTTTGGGGTGATTTCATCCTCGGGAAGTGCAATCTTGGAAGCCGTCAAGATTGGAGTTATCCATCCTCCGATACTGAGTTGAGGCGTCTTGTCTTTCCGAGTCCAGCTCGAATTATGTAGTACCAACAACTGCTCCACAAATATCTTCACTATACTCGGCTGGCAATCATCCAAACCTGAAAAAAGTCTTTCATTGTTCCTCTCGGCATGAATGAGAGGAGCAAGTCCTAATCGCATAAACTTCAGCTCATTGTCCAAGATATTGTCCGTCTCACGTCTCGAAAAGAAAGATTGTGAAAGGATCTTATGGACATACCGCACCGCTGGATGATGAATGATATCGCTCTTTGAAACCGCCGGTGTGAACCTTATTGAACCGATTATCTTCCAAATCATCTCATTCTCTCCAACCTCCCGTTCAAAATTATCACAACCGTTGCACGTGAAAACATAAATCTCCCCTAACTCACTAAAAGTCATCAAATGAGTCTCCTATTCCAAATCCTTGAACTCGATTCGGCCTCCTCCATATAAGTTCGCACTTCGTCCTTCGTAATGGATGACCTCCAATGTAGCCAGGAACTTGCACGTTTGTTCCTTATAATAATCAAACTGAATATGCAAGATGTTCCCGATTCCCATTCCTTTGAGGAGCGTTTCAAGTTCATCATAGATCTCGAGCATCTTTAGAGTTTCCGAGTCCCGAAAAATTGATGGAACGAGAGTCATCTCCATGAGAGCTTCATATAGTTCTTCTTTGGAAGGCTCTTTTGAAGCGTCCCTTTCAAGGGAGGTCGGTTAACATGTGGATTTGGCATGGTTTCTTGAACATTTCCAAGTTCTTCTTCGGCCTCTTCGGCGGCTCTTCGACTAGTTCGAGAGTTTCTACCGGGTTGTAATTTCCGTATGGATTGTGCACCAATTTGTTCGTTGATGGTTATTCCCCCCGGTCGCAATGTAGGATCCGTATTTAGGTAGAGGTTAACACATTAATCATATTAGAATTGCATTTAGTTTAAGCCAAACATAATTGGATAGGTTCAACCATTTCAATTTAACAAAAACTCAAAAGTCAACCAAAAGTCAAAATACCAAAAGTCAACTGCAATAAAAAAAGTCAACTGAAATTTAAAACTTGAAATCGATATAAAAAGCTAAGCAAATGATTTAGGCAATTGATTTAGGAGATCCAATGAATTCATGTGGTGCTCAATTCTAACTATTAAGCTAATCCTTGACATAAATTCCAAAACCTAGACTAATCCACTTTCATAGCACTAATGATTTTACTAATTATGTAATTTAAAAAATCTCTTGAAAAACTACATAACTTAGAAACATTAAGATCCATTTTATCTTAACCACTAAACTAACAAACACAAATGTCTTTGGTTAGGCCTCATTTAGCTTATAGAGATTGGTTCCGACATTTTGTGGAACACCTTTCGGGCAACAATTTCCTAACTTCTAGGAATGAATGGTCAAGTCAATCATAGCATTAAGAGCATCATCTATAAGAGGATTTATGAATTATAAGACCTAAACTCCACAATCCTTCATCTAATCTCCCTAATCTATCCAACCATTTACTTAAAGGTTACTACTCTTAATCATTGAGAAAGCACATAATCTAATGGTAGGTATGTGATTAAACATGATTAGAAGAAGATTTGAGATAGAAATTAACAATCAAAATAAGGATCAAACTCAAAAAAGCATCAAAGATCAAAGGATTACAAAAGAGTCTCAAAAACAAAGCTTTGTCTCCTTAAAATAAGGGTAAAAGCTTTTAGTGTTTTCAATATCCTTTGGGTTAACCCATAACATTTGGGTTAAACCACTAAAACATGGGTAGAAAAATGTTGAAAACTTTGAAAATGTTGACTTCTGCGGACCATACCGGTTTGGATAAACTAGTATGATACCCCGGTACGTTCTTTCTCTGACCATAGCGGTCTAGATTTCCCGTTATGGCAGAACGCTGCTAGCTCCTGGAAATACTTCATCTTCGCAGCGGTTTAGATAAACCGCCACTCCTGCCCGATATGATCATAGCGGTTTGGATAAACCGCTATGATGGCTGATGTGCTCTGTTTTCACCTCTTCTATCAACTTTTGCACTCCTTTTGATCCTTGATTTTGGTTTTGAATCTACCACCTGAAACTATGATATGCAATGGAAATGCAACCTATATGTGCCTAAATGCTAGTGAATCTACCCTAAATGAAGGTGAAACAATAGGTAAAATTCATCAAATTCACAAGATATCAAACACCTCGAGGTAGTTCTGCTTCTGATGATAGCACAAAGAAGGAGATCAAAGCACTCAATGAAAAGTTGGACAGGTTACTCCTGAGTCAACAACATCAGGTTCACTTCATCTCTGATGAAGAACAACTTCAAATTCAAGTTGCCGAAGTTCAACAGCAGGAAGAAATGTGCTACGTGCAGAACAAAGGGGGTTACAACAAAGGATACTTCAACTACTCTAATAACCCTAGCCTTTCATACAGAAGAGACAGAGTTTCCAACCCACAAGACCAAGTGTACCCAGCAATACCTCAGAAGGATCTTCAACCCTTCATCGACTATGCTCAAAAACGTGGTTTTTTTACAAATACATAACCACGAGGTCGTTCTCTTCAACCTCAGGTCTCTGTTCCTCCTACTACACTACCTACTATTGCATCTTCAACCATTGAAGCACTGCTTCAACAACTTCTACATGGTCAAGCCACTAGTGTTATGGAAACATTGAAAAAGTTTGGTGAACTTCACACTCGATTGGACTCTTCTTTCAATGACTTCTACGCCAAGATTGATGAACACACCTCCAGAGTCACTTCGCTCAAGACCAAGAATGCCTCCATCTCTACTTTTTCATCTGGTAAACTGCACTGCACGTCCACTTCACAACCCCACGATGTTTCTCATGTGAAAGCAATTACTCTATGCAGTGGGAAGGCATTACCACCACGACAGCATGCTCTTATCACTGGGGACAGTGTTGATCAAGTTGGGGGGGGGGGGGCGTGTTTGAAAGTAGATGAAGAAGAAGAACCTGCAATAATTGATTCACAGGAAGCCATTGCAACCTCCACCAGAAGTGATCACTAAACAACCTCATGCGGAACAACCATCTGTAACACAATAGAAGGATGCACCCTTCATTCTACCACAATATGTTCCAAGGTTGCCTTTCCCTTCTAGATTCAAGAAAGATATCATGGCAAAGTACAAAAGCGTTTTTGAGAAATATATGAAAGACATTGAAATCAAGGTACCTCTTCTTGGCGCAATCACTTTGATGCCTCCATACAAAAACTTCTTAAAGGATGCTATCACCAAGAGAGGAAAAGAGATTCAGGGAATGGTACTTCTAAGTGAAGAATGTAGTGCGATCATCACAAGGACCTCAATTCCAAAGAAGCTAGTAGACCCAAGATCATTTACCTTACCTTGTTCGCTAAGACCCTTGTCTTTCGACAAATGCTTGTGTGACGTAGGAGCCTCAATAAGTCTTATGCCGCTATCAATTGCAAGGAAGTTAGGCTTTAGCAATTTTGAACCCTGCAATATATCTCGGGTACTTGCAGACCGATCAGTGCGAATCCCACATGGAATCCTTGAAGATTTACCTATCAAGGTTGGAGTGGCTTTGGACATGAGTGAGGAACCGTGAGATCCCAAACGACTTTGTAGTTTTGGATATGAGTGAGGAACCCAGAGATCCTCTGATTTTAGGCAGGCCATTCTTGGCTACTGCTGGAGCTGTTATTGATGTCCATAAAGGAAAAATCCAGCTTAACATGGGTAAGGAGCTAAAGATGATCTTCGAAATTCAAGAAGTCATGAAGAAACCCGCTGCTGAAGGAGAGATTTTCTACATGGAAGAGATGGATCAACTCACTGATGAGTTCTTGGAAGACATTAGTCAAAAAGATCACCTCCAAATTGCATTGACCAGGAATGGGGATAAAGGGGACCTGCGTGGTGAAATTCTGAGGTATGAAATAATCTTTGACTCACATATACCACTGGAACCCGAAGAACCATTCGAAGATATCTGAAGTTCAGAAAGACAAGTATTCTCAGCTGATGAAAAGATTGGATTTGAAGAGAAACCAAGTCAAAAGCCTGCCCAAGCTCAAATGGAGTCTACAATATCTGAAGACTGGTCTGAACTCAAGGCACCAAGTGTGGAACTGAAACCACTCCCCAAGGGACTAATGTACGCTTTTTTTTGGACCTAACTCAACATACCCAGTCATAGTGAGTGATGAACTTAGCAAAAATAAGCTAGATTCACTGTTAACTGAATTGAGGGAGTTTATGAGATCCATAGGGTATTCATTGGATGACATAAAATGAATATCACTTAGTCTATGCACTCATAGAATCAATCTTGAAAATGAATCTTACTCTAGCATTGAACCCCAAAGAAGACTAAACCCCAATTTAAAAGAAGTGGAAAAAAAGGAAATTCTTAAACTGCTGGATGTTGGTGTGATCTATCCTATCTCATATAGTACCTCGATATCACTAGTTCATTGTGTCCCAAGAAAGGGAGGAATTACCGTGATTAAAAACGACAAGGATGAACTAATACCAACCACAAAAATCACTACACATAATGTGCATCGACTATAGGAAGTTGAATGTAGCATATAGAAAAGACCATTTCCCATTACCATTCATTGACCAAATGTTAGAACGCCTAGCCAACCATCCTTATTACTGTTTCCTTGATGGGTATACTGGATTTTTCCAAATCCCAATCCACCCCCAGGATCAGGAAAAAAACCATATTCACGTGGCCTTATGGCACTTTTGCATATAAAAGGATGTCGTTTGGGATTTGCAATGCACCTGCCACCTTTCAGAGGTGTATGACTTCAATTTTCTCGGATTTAATCGAGGAGGTAGTTGAGGTGTTCATGGATGATTTCTCTGTGTATAGCTCTTTTTTCTCCTCCTGTTTTTCAAATCTGTGCAGGGTTCTTACCAGGTGCGAAGAGACAAACCTAGTTCTGAATTGGGAAAAGTGACATTTCATGGTAAGGGAACGAATAGTGTTGGGGCATAAGATCTTAGAGAAGGGTATAGAGGTAAACAAAGCTAAAATAGATGGAATGGTGCAGTTGCATACGCCAAAGACAGTGAAGGACATTAGAAGCTTCCTTTGTCATGCGGGTTTCTATTTATCAAGGATTTTCCAAGGATAGCCAGACCTCTAACAAGGCTTTTATGTAAGGAAACTGAGTTCAACTTTGACACAAAGTGTCTGGAAGCCTTCCACCGCATCAAGGAAGCCTTGGTAACTGCACCAGTAGTTCAAGCTCCCAATTGGGACTACCCATTTGAGATTATGTGCTACGCTTCCGACTATGCAGTTGGAGCTGTCTTGGGCAGAAGATTGATAAAAACGTGCATGTCATCTATTATGCTAGTAGAACTTTGGATGATGCTCAGGTGAAGTATGCCACAACAGATAAGGAATTGCTAGCATTAGTCTTCGCATTTGAAAAATTCAGAAGCTACTTGGTTGGTTTGGAGGTGATAGTTTATATTGATCATGCATATCTATGCGAAGAAGGACACCAAACCGAGACTGTTGAGATGGATTCTCTTATTCCAAGAGTTGGACATGCATATAGTGGATAAGAAGGGTATTGAAAATGGAGTATCAGATCACTTGTCAAGAATGAGGATTGACGACTCAGTTCCAATTGATGACTCTATTCCTGAATAACAACTCATGATAATCCATATATGTGCGTTATTGGAAAGTGAAGTAGTTACAACGAAAGCAGCACCATGGTATCCAGACTTAGTTAATTGCAAGGTATGTGGAACAATCCCTGAAGATTCCGACGAGTATAGAAAGAGGAAGTTCCTAAGTGATGTAAAGCATTACTATTGGGATGACCACTTTCTTTACAAAAGGGGTCCAGACGGACTATTTAGAAGGTGTGTAGCTAAAGATGAAGTGAAAAGAATTCTGGAGCATTGTCATGGTTCCTCTTATGGAGCTCACTTTGCAAAATTTAAGACTGTTCAGAATATCCTTCAAGCAGGTCTGTGGTGGCCGACACTTTTCAAGGACACACATGGTTTCATCTCTATGTGCGACCCATGTCAGAGTGCAGGGGACATTGGGAGAAGAAATGAGATGCCTCATAATCCAATATTAGAGCTTGAAGTGTTTCACGTATGGGGAATTGACTTCATGGGACCATTCAATCCCCTATCTTTTGGTAATAGCTATATTCTAGTACCTTTCGACTATGTCTCCAAGTGGGTAGAAGTAATTGCCATTCCAACCAACGATGCAAAGGTGGTTCTAAGGCTCTTCAAAAGTATAATCTTCCCAAGATTTGGGGTACCAAGAGTATTAATCAGTGATGGAGGTTCTCACTTCATAAATAAGGTCTGCTGAAAAGGTATGGAGTGAAGGATAAGGTGGCAACACTTTATCATCCACCAACAAGTGGACAGGTTGAAGTATCAAACAAGCAGATCAAGGCAATTTTAGCAAATATTGTTGGAACCTCCAGGAGAGATTGGTCAGTGAGGCTGGATGATTTGTTATGGGCATACAAAACAGCCTTTAAGACACCAATAGGATGAACATCATTTCAGCTACTCTATGGGAAGGCATGCCACTTGCCAGTTGAATTAGAGTATAAGGCACTTTGGGAAACTAAACTCCTAAACTTTGATCTCAAGACAGCTCATGAGAAGAGGGAGATAGACCTGCATGAACTATAGGAGTTCAGACTCAACGCTTATGAGAGTTCCAAAATATACAAGGAAAGGACCAAGGAGTTTCATGACAAAAATATTCTAGTGAAGGAAATCAACGCCGGTGACCAAGTCCTTTTGTTCAATTCAAGGATGAAATTTCTAAATTTTTACGAAATTTTCGGTTTTTCATGAATCTAGGAAAATGTTATGAAAACCGATTGCAATTTATTGATGAAGATGAGACTGGGATTTGAGAGTGATGTATGATGAGTGTGTTAAACTTGTATTTGTTAAGTGGTAGGAACTGTCATCTGTTGAAA
>OVBE01010539.1:0-10899 GCA_900406425.1 Iberis pinnata
TATATGCTTTCTATGTACTTTCTTTATTCAATTCAATTCAATACAAATTACTTCATTTACTTTATGTTATAATATCGTAAGTTTGAACATTTTCGTTTTAGTGTTGTATGTTGGTGTGTTTTAAGAATCTATAACTAAAAATTAGTAGTTTGGTTTGATTTTGAATATTGCAAAATTCCGTTTGGATCTTGTGTAATTTAAAACTTTCGATATGACCATATGGGATATTATCCGTAATTAAACAATTATTTGAAATTATCTAAAATGTTAATATATGTTCACAATATTTTCTCCGTTTTTTAAATATTGTCGTTTTAGCTATTATTTTCTGTTGCAAACAAAATGTCGTTTTATATTTTCAATCCATAAATTTAATGAGTCTGACTTTTCAGACCAATAGAATAATTGCAGTATTTTTTCAATTAGTTGATTTAAAATATTTAGTGTTATTTTTATGGAAAACGTAATTTTTTAATTTGTGTGAAAATGTAAAAAAACAATATTTAAAAAACAGAGGGTGTATCAGCTTATAAATGTGAATTTTTCTATTTCACTTGCTCCTTTTCGAATAAAAATGGATTATTCTTTAAAATAATTTGATAGGTAATGCAATTAGGTATATTGGTTAAAAAAATATGAAATAATATCCAAAAATATATTTTCATTTATCGGTTCTTTAACTAAATATGTGAACCGATCTATATATATAAGATATGATTATACCAAAATTTTAAAATATCCTATATCCAATGAAAAACCAAACCGAGTGGAATATTCGAATGTTTTTTGTGGTGTCCTCAATATTAGACACCGTGCCGTTCATTATTATGAAATTTTATGTATTATATAACTACCTGCCGTTTTTATACTAAAGTCTCATCGTCTTCGATTATACTTGAGATTCTCAGCGAAGAACACTCGGAGAGAAAAAACCAGATCGAGAGAAAAGTGAGAAAACACAACACAGACAAACAAAAGACATGAATTTTGGGTTCTTGATTGGAGTTGTAGGCGTTCTAATTCTATCTCATGCCGCCTATTCAACAATCCAATGTATAAATTCTTCCTTTGAATCCAAATCCAAATCCGAATCCGATTCCAATATGTTCAGATCTACTTTTTTCTTGATATTGGTTGTTTCTTTCTCTTGTTTTCAGATAGAGGATTGTTGAAGATCACTGAAGAAGAGTTTTCAAGACCACCAATGAATGTAAGTTTATAATGATTAAGGCATGATTGATTGATTGATTGTTATGCGTATTGCTTAAGCTTATGAATTAATTCATTGGATTCTTGTTTTAAGGTTGTTTTGGAATTGATCATTGGATTAGCTTTGTGTATGTGGGCTGCTTTGACTTTCCCTGGAAAGTTTCTATCTATTCATCCTGACTCTGATGAAAATAGGTTTGTCTTCAAAACTCTCTTCTCCATCTCTGTTTTGCATTAGACTTAATCAATACCTATTGCTATTTTAGATTCATATGTTTATGTATTAGTAAGGATTCATGTTCTAGAGTTGTTCATAAAGCTCAACATCTTGATGTTTCACTCAAAAGTATAATCTTACTACTTTGTTTCACTTGGAATTGGAGTAGAGCTTAGGGTGTTAGTAGTTATGAATACATCTTCTACTTTAGATTTGCTTCGATTACGACTATTGAGTACAAGAACTGTAAGTAGTTAAGCACATTTAACCAATAGGTCTCACAGTAAGGCATGCTTGTACAGCTACACTCATGAGCATACCTTTACACACGCTTCATTACTCTTTAAGCTATTTAGATACCCTTAGATGAAACAAGATTGTTCCTTTGAGTTAGGTTTTGGAGTTGGTCTTTGTTAGATGAAGTGAGTATCTTCTGTTATAGTAAGGAACTAGTGTTCTAGAGATGTTCTAACTTCCAAGAGCTTAACATGGTCATGTCTTCACACTCAAACTATAACTTTTTTTATTTATTAGTACTTTGTTTCACTTGGAATTGGAATAGAGCTAAAAAGCAGGAAGGTTGATAGTTACAGAGACATATTCTAGTTTAGATTTGCTCCGATTACGGCTATGGTTTACAGGAACTCGAAGTAATTCTTACCTTTAAGCACATTTAAATAGTCGGTTTCACAGTTAGTGATGCGTTTACAACTATGCTCACAAGCAGAATCTTACCTTGAGCATACCTTCACACTCCATCTTCATTCGCTTTTTTCTATTCCCTTAGATGAAACAAGACTGTTCCTTTTTTTTTTATCTCACAATCTCTCAGCTAACTTCTTAGTCATTCTGGTTGTTGAATTTTGGTTTTGAGTTGGTCTTTGTTAGACTAAGTTGAGTATCTTCTGTTAACTAGTTCTTTCTCAACTGATACAGGGTTGTTTCTTTACCGGATAACTCGGATTTCATGATATTTAATCACCGTGGCCGGCTTTTCTCACCGGAGGTCGACATGAAATTTTGATTTTGTTTTCTCATTTATAGTACTGCTTAATTAAACACTGATCTGTTCAATGTTATGAGTTGTTTCCAATGAAAATTCTACTCAATGTAGTAAGTACTTTGCTTTGCATCAATTATGTGATTCTTGAAAGAGTCTTGTGTAGTTTCTTTGTGTTTCATAGTCTCTGTCTTGAGTAATGGAGAATCAACATAACAACAGATGCATCAGTTCCTTATTAGGACAGATTTGGCTTTTGTGAATACACAATACAGTAAGTGACATATTTGGCTTTCTTATTCAGTCATATGAACACTTTGTGAGACAATTGTAAAAGCATAACCATTTTATATTGAAATCAAACTTCAAAAATACTCATACGTACTGGATCAAGACCAAACCTCCATAATTGGTTGTGTCTTAAGTTTGGATCACATTAGAAACTATAGGATTCACATGATAAGAATAAAACAACGAACCCAGTTATTGTAAGATTATTTGGATTACTTATTGTACGAATTAGTTATGAGTTTTTGACTCGGATGATTTACATGACCAAGATAGTAAACGTGTAATTTTAGTTTTGATTTCATTTAGGAAATCCCTAGAATCTTCTAAACTTCCATTTTATCCTAATTGCTATAATCGATCAATTCCCACAAGAAAAGGAATATATTCCTCCTCAAATCTCTCCACTAACTCTCAGCTTCTCCAATTAAGGTATGTCTTCTTCCCCCATTCTCCATTTTCACAAATAAGGAAACTTCCATTCCTCCATGTTTCCTTTCTTCTTCACCCTCAATTCCTATTAAAGAGAGTTGAAGCTCTCTTCTTATTCTCATCACACCTCAAAGCTTCCATCTTCTTCTTCTCCTCCTCGTTTTCCTCTCTCCCCCGTCGCCGGAAATGTCTTCCTCCGCAGGAGCCACCTTCACCCGCCGGAATCCCTCACCGGAAGTCGCGGCACTCCTCCAGCCTGCTCAGAATCCGACGCTAAGCCCAATGAACCTGAAAAAGCAAGAATCGGCGCTCCGACCGACCGCAAAAGGAATTTAATACTTTTTATCTTAAGGAAATTCGTTAAAGAAGCCCACCTAATCTTTTATTTCTTTTACAACCTCTAAAGTTCTCTTTATTCATTTTAAACCCTAAGGCTTGTTCTTTTTATTTAAAAAACTCCAAAGTTCTACGAATTCGTTTAAAACACATCTCTTGTTTTAATCGATTTTAAAATTCAATCTCTTCTAATTTTATTTAGATACTCAAGCCTTCTAAATCATCTCAGAACTTTTCATTATTAATTATGATTTTTTTTGTTTGACTTTCTAGCACATGCCAAGATGTCACCAGCAAGGAGATCTAGAAATCGACCACCCAGCTCTTGCACCGAGCGAGGTTGTAAGAGAGCGCCACGAGAAATTCGTGTCGCTACTACCATCACTGTTAGGGAAATCGTTTGCCACTGTATAGAGGTATTGTTATTACCGGAGCCCTATGTGTTAACTTTTTCGCCAACGCATGAATACTCTTAAAGTTTCCTTTGTAGCTCACCTCGCACCCATCTAACAATCACCAAAGATGGTTTTCTCTATAGGTTTGCATTGAGGTACACCACATGCAAACCTCTACAGAAAACCATCTCCGGTGGCTGTTAGACGGACACGAGGTGAGCTATAAAAAGAACTTTAAGAGTATTCATGCGTTGGCGAGAGAGCTGGCACTTGGAGCTCCGGTGATGAAGATATCTCTATTTAGTGGCAAGTGACTTCCCTAACAACGATGACAGCAATAGCACGCGTTCCTCGTGGCGCTCTCCTTGTTGGTGGCGTCCCGACAGATGCTAGAAGTCAAACGAAAAGATCAGAATTAATAATGAGAAATTCAAAGGTGATTTATAAGGCTTGGGTTTTTAAATCAAATTAGAAGAGATTGAGTTTCAAAATCGATTAGAGAAAGATATGGGTTTTAAACGAATAAGTAGAATTTGGGGTCTTTTAAATAAAAGGAACAAAATTTGACGTTTAAAATGAATAAAGAGAACTTTGGGGGTTTAAAAAAAATAAAAGGTCACGTGAGCTTTTTAAAGGAATTAAGATAAAAAAAGTATTGAAATTTCTTTTTACTTCATCCGAGTCAAACTCCTATGTCATTTGGACATACCCCTGCAATTTCAAAAACTAATCCATTTTGGTGTAGATCCAGTGATATTGAAGTTTAAGTATGAGAAATTACGCAATTTCTGTTACGGTTGCGGTTCTCTTTGTCACGAACAGTCGGACTGTCCTAATACCGGAGATGCACCGTCGGATGATGCAGCACCATCGTCACCACCTGCTGATGAAGACCATGACTCGGATCTTGAGGAAGATCTGACACCGGATCATGTACTAACACTGGTGAACCGTTCGCCAGATCCAGAATCTCCATCTTCGGCTTCGTCGCGAACTAGTCCCGCCCAAAATAAGAAGCGCATGCTTGACTCTCCTCCGCCGCCTCCACCTTCGGCTCCTCAGATGGCTACTCACCGATTCTTCTCGGGTGGATATAGCGGCGGCAAATCGGCAGTGAGACATTTTGTCGATGATGAAGAATGTCACGAGACTTTTTTCAAGAAGAAGAGAAGACTAGTGGACTCAAATGAAATTAGGTATTGGGCCACTCAATCATCATAATTAGGCCCATCATTTTCAAGCTACAAGGATGAAGAATTCAAAACCAATCAAGGAAAGGGTACGGTGGGCCTAAACCCACCGGTAGCGCCATGAATACGGTCTTTTGGAACTGTCGTGGTTTAAAGGAGTCTACGGTAGTTCAACGCCTAAAAGGAATAACTCATAAATATTCATTGGACATACTCTTTCTGATCGAGACAAAGAACTGTGATGGTGTTGTTCGAGATGTTGCTAGTAGATTAAAGTTTGATTATGTTCATTGTGTAAAACCGTTGGGGATGGGTGGAGGTTTAACTTTGCTTTGGAAAAGTAACGTAAGGGTTTCTTTAATTTCCATGGACAACCGAATGATCGATTGTAAAGTTTCTAATGAAGATGGGTATTTCTACTTTTTGTGTATTTATGGTCATCCAAATCGACAACTTCGACATATCTTATGGAAAAAATCACAGAGGCTTTCTTTAACCAGAGATGGTCCTTGGCTCCTTAATGGGGATTTTAATGAAATTCTACACACATGAAACTAGGGGAGGTCGACCTCGGGAACCATGGAGTCTTGTCGGTTTTCAGACTATGGTTCGAGTGTGTAAAATACGTGATTTACCTCATTATGGTAATAATATGACCTGGGTTGGCAAACATCGTCGACTTACGGTGGAAAGTTGGTTAGATCGCGATGTGTAACCAAGAATGGCTTGCAAAATTCCCGGCATCTACGGTTATCTACCTGGATTTAGTAGAATCTGATCACCGACCAGCAATCATTCATATCCGCAAACAACTTGAAACGGGATTTAAGTCATTTCGGTATGATTCTCGTTTTGAACAAGACGAGATATTTACATAAGTTATAAATCGTGGATGGTGCCCAACTGATGCCACTTCTGCAATTACGGTCATGGATTGTGTAGCTAATTGCCGCAAAGAAATATCCTTATGGCGCTCGAATCATAATTACAACTCCAAACGCCAAATTTCTTTTCTTCATTAGGCAATCGACGATGCTTCTACAAATCCTCATATACCAACCACAACAGTTAATGCACTTCGTCAGGAGTTATTATCAACTTATTATAAGGAGGAACAATACTGGCACCAGAAGAGTCGAAATCATTGGTTAAAGGCAGGTGATCTGAATACTAAGTTTTTTCATGCAGCTACTAAGAACCGTCAAACACGAAACCGCATTTTATCCCTTCATACCAATTCCGGTGAAATAGTACATGGGAATCAAAGTATAGCGAATCTAGCTCATAACTACTTTGAGAATTTGTTTTCAAGTGAGGGTGCATTATCTTGTGAGGCAGTAGTTGATTTATTGCCTCCTGTTGTTACTTCATAAATGAATGCTGAGCTGACTCGACCATTAGACCCTATAGAAGTAAAAACAGCGGTCTTTGCAATTGGAGCCTTGAAATCACCAGGACCAGATAGATTTACCGCAAGTAACTATCAATATTATTGATCTGTAGTAGGAGATGCTATCATGACAGAAGTTCAATCTTTTTTTGACTCTGATTGTATTCCAGACGGATGGAATCACACAAATATATGTTTGATCCCCAAATCTTAAATTCCCAGGACAATGCATGAGTTTCGACCAATCAGTTTGTGTAACGTTCTTTATAAGATAATATCCAAAATTTTGGTAAACCGTCTCAAGGATTTTCTCCATCTTTTGGTTGCGGATTCACAGGCTGCTTTCATTCCTGGACGAGCTATAACGGACAATGTTTTCATTGCCCATGAATTATTTCACTCTTTACGCACAACGACGACTATATCTTCAAATTATATGGCAGTCAAGACGGATGTCAGTAAAGCCTATTTTCAGCTGGAATGGCGTTTTCTTGAATTAGTTATGCGACGTAAGGGATTTTCAGATAAGTGGATTCGTTGGATTCTACAATGTGTAACGACTGTGTCATTTTTGGTTTTGGTTAACAGAAGTCCATATGGACGATTTAGTCCTCAACAAGGTGTACGTCAAGGGGATCCTTTTCCCCATATTTATTCATCCTCTGTGCAGATGCTTTAAGCTCATTACTTAACTCGGCAGCGAATAGAGGTGACCTTCAAGGTGTCAAAATATGTCGTGGGGCTCCGTCTATCAGTCATCTCTTATTCGCTGATGATTCCTTATTTTTCGTCAAAGCTGACGTCGCCAATGCTACCAATCTCCGAATGCTGTTTGATCAATATGCCGACGCGTCCGGCCAATTGATTAAGTACGAAAAATCGTCCATTACTTTTGGGTCCAAGGTCTATGAACACACCGTTCACGAATTAGGATATATTGGGTATTGACAGGATAGGTGGATGTGGTAAATATTTAGGTTTACCAGAGCAGTTTGGTCGAAATAAGACACATACATTCAACTATGTTATTGAAAAAGTTAAACAAAGAATCTCAGGTTGGCAATGTCGAAATCTATCACCGGCGGGCCGTGAAGTTTTACTAAAGAGTGTTGTCATGGCTATACCGGTGTATACCATGAACTACTTTCAAATTCCTTTAACTCTAATTAAGGAATTAGATAGCATGATGTCTAAATTCTAGTGGGGTAGTTCTGCTACTTAACGGAAGATGCCATGGCTTTCTTGGCAAAAGTTGAAATACCCGAAACGTCAAGGCAGATTAAATTTCAGAGATATTTGTCTATTCAATCAAGCACTTTTAGCTAGCTAAGCTTGGAAAATCTTAAATCGCCCTACCTCGTTAATAGGACGATTATTACGGGCTCGCTATTATCGAGATGGTAATTTTTTGAATGGTCACGCGAATTCAAGGTCTTAATACGGGTGGAAATCACTTTGCTACGACAAAGATCTATTGAAAAAGGGTCTCCGAGCGGATATGGGAGATGGACATTCTATCCAAATTGGTTATGAACCATGGTTACCCACCACTCCTCCCCGGCCTGCCTACACAACATGGTTCACGTCGAGATCTTTACCAGTAAAGTCCATTTTTGATCACACTGGACTTGGTTGGGATGAAGACCCTCTTCAAATACATATTCAGGAACAGGACATGGAGATTATACGGAAAATGTATATTCCTACGCTTTCACTACCTGATCGATATCTATGGCATTACACCACTCATGGATTGTTTACAGTTCGATCAGCTTATCGATTGGCCGCTAGTATGCAAGAAGTTGATGCCCATTGCACACCCCCCTTATTTACTAATGGGGATATTACTAATCAACTTTGGAAATTACCCATTCCTCCAAAACTAAAACACTTCCTTTGGCGATTGTGTTCCCATATTTTGCCAACATTCCAATTGTTATCATCACGCCATATATCTAACCAATCTCGATGTCCACAGTGATGCGATGAAGATAAGACATCGGTTCATTTATTCTTTAATTGTCCATATGAAATTGGAGTCTGGCGTATCCTTGGGTTCACTCTTCCTGAATTATTTGATCAACAACTATCGCTTCTACAAAAGATACGTCTTTTTGCGTCTTACCTCAGAGCCATCAATTCCATTGATATCGCAGCTGTCTCTTATATGGACTTTATGGCATCTTTGGAAAGCGAGAAATTGTTTGATTTATAACCACAATGTGTTAGACAATCAAGAAGTAATTAGACGGGCTATGCGGGATGCTCAAGAATGGATTCAAGTACACTCTCCTATGGACCAGTTGTCTCTATCAACTGGTATTTTTTCTCAACGTTGGGAACCTCCACCTCCAGGTTGGGTAAAGTGTAATTTCGATGCTTCCCATCCCCAAGGTGAATCACCGTCTGGTCTAGGTTGGATATTACAGAATGACCAAGGAACTTTCCTTCATTGTGGTCATCGACGTTATCATGGAAGACATAGTATTGAGGAATCAGAATTCACTGCTCTGATTTGGGCCATTCAAAGCATCTCAGGTTTAGGATATACAAAGGTAATATTTGAAGGCGATAATCAAACTATCATACAACTGATATCAGAAGGAAAATATCACCGACGATTGACTCATTATCTCAACACGGTTCGAGAATGGTCGACAAGATTTCGGCAATTACTTTTTCAAAGCTAATACTTGTGCTGAATACTTAGCCAAATTTGCAATTACGTATATAAATGAGTCAAACATAAATGTCCTTACTCATTGCAACTATTTGTAACAAACGATTATACATAAATAAATTTGTCGCTAAAAAAAAGAAGGAGGAGAGAGAGAAGGATTTTTGCGGTTTTCCTATAAAACCAGAGACACTTACGAGACTCTAGCCGGCGACTGGAGGCTCGACGATGGAACGGGGGTGTCGAGACGAAGTCGGAAGTGGTGGTTCGGTGGTCTTCGGCACGCGGCAGAGTATAAGCCGAAGAGAGATTTGGTGGTCAATCGAAGCGGCGATTCTCGCTGATTCCAGGTTCATCGGGTTTAGCGGCGGTTGACGGTGGCTCCAACGGAGAAGACATTTTCCGGTGACGGGGAAAAGAGGAAGAGAAGAATGGAAGCTTTGATATGTGATGAGAATAAGAAGAGAGCTTCAACTCTCTTAAATAGGAATTGAGGGTGAAGAAAAAAAGAAACATGGAGGAATGGAAGTTTCCTAGTTTGTGAAAATGGAGAATTGGAGAAAAAGACATACCTTGATTGGAGAAGCTGAGAGTTAATGGAGATAATTTAGGAGGAAGATATTATTTTTCTTGTGGGATATCGATTAGAGAAATTAGGGGGAAATGAAAGTTTAGAAAATTTTAGGGATTTCTTAAATGAAATTAAAATTAACCCAAAAATTATGGGTTGTGATGTTACAATTCGTGCCTCCCCCAAATTAAAAAAAGAATTGTCCTAAATTCTAATAACTTCGAATGTCATTCCAATACAAATTTGGGTTAGATAATTTTGATTAAAGAACTTGGAGGAAAAGAAATGGAAAAGAAGAGGATGCTCAAGATCTGGTTAATAGAGTACTTTAATTAAATAGAACAAGTAATTATGGAGTAGGGCTCCCGATTTTTAAATTCTAGATTAGATAGAAGCTAAAACACCAGAACAATCAAATGAATAAATAAAGCAATCAACCTAACATTCGTCCCTACTCCTAACTAAGAAAAACGGCGGACTCCTAGCCACTTTGCACTTTGTTGCCGGCTGGATCCGGGGCGAAGTCGAGATAGTCGAAGTCTTCGTATGTGTCACTTTTGTTGTTGCTATCCTGTCTCGGGTTACAGAGCGCTTCCTCGGCTTCCCAAGCGGCTTAGAAGACATCGTAGACGCGGATAAACTCTTTCTCTAAATCTTCGTATAGTAATTCATCCTTGATATCTTGACGGAGCCCGTCGCAAAAGTTGTGCACCAGTATCAACGGCGCGATACAAGTTTGCTATAAAAGAAGTATTAATTTGTTATATGTACATAACTTTAAGATAATTAGATAGATGTACATTTGGGATGTATAATTAGTTTTTTTGTATTAATATACCACCATTATTTCTTTTTTTTTCTTTGGTGTAGAGTCTATTCAGGCATGTATCTCATTCTCTCTCTCTTCTTTTTTTTTCTTCACCCTTTCATTCTTCTTTAATAATTAAGGTTTTTAATTCAAATAATCAAATCATAAAACATTACTTAGAAAACACAATTTTTTTTTATGAATCTAACAAGACTAAAATGATTTAAAACGGATTTATATTTTTTAAAAAAGTTAATAGTGAATTTGGTTAATGAAATATAAACTTAGAATTAGTCGGACTACTGAAAAAATAGAAACACTAAACACAAAATATAAACTTAAAAACTCAAAATATAAACCTAAAATCTCATAAATATAAACCCAAC
>OVBE01010540.1:0-14908 GCA_900406425.1 Iberis pinnata
ATAATTAAACTTAGGAATTTGCTAGACTTAGGATTGGCAAATCCGTGTTTATCAGTGGTTCGGGTTTAACGGTTGTTCCGTTGATTTAGATGCTCTCGGTTTATGGTGCCCGCGGTGGTTGCTCCGGTGGTTCGGTCTGGTTTTGCAGTGGGAATTGTTTTGTTGGCATGCTATTAACTGGAAGTGTTTTTGGGTATACGAGTCATTGGCCGTCGTCATAGGTGTCGTTTGGTGGAAGTTCCGGTTCACCGGAGCTGGTTTGTCTCGGATGAAGGTGCATGTCGACGGCAGTGAACTCGGACATACTAGGGTACACTTCTCTTTGTTGGGCCTTGGGTTGGGCTTTGCTCAGAAGTTCTGGAAGCCCATTTTTTTGGATCAAACCTTTTTAATTTTTTTTTATAATGTATCTTTTCTTAGGTTTTTTGTGTGTCATCATTATATTAGTATTAAGTATAAGGATGCAGCTTATTCAGGGTTTCTACCCTACTAAAATCGCCTATTTTAGTTTTAAACTCAACATAGGGATTTAGAAGAAAACTTCATGGTCCTTAGTTTAGATCTGTCTAAACTACGCTCTCCATTCGTGGGAGTTCTTTTTCTCCATTTCAGAGATTTTATTCTCTTTTTTTTAGAGACTTTTATCACCTCATGCGTGAGATCATTTACCTGATATGGATTTCTTTCTTCTTCTTAGTGGGATATAAATTACCTTGTAATGGGTTGTATTTCTTTTCTTAATCTAATATATATGATGACAACATTTTTTTAAATAAATACATAAGAGAAAATATCGGGAATAAAAATATTAGCAAGTACAATACAAAAAGCACAATAGTAAATGCGTAAAGCCCATGCTAGGTTTGAGGTCTTTCATGGATAAAAATTTCTTAAATTTTGGAAAAAATGAGTTTAAAGTAGGTAGCGGGAACCGAACCCGCATCGTTAGCTTGGAAGATTACGCTATGGAAATTTGGCTTCTCTTCTTTGTGGAATATTCAGAGATAGTTTTACGAATGATCTCATCCCAGATGAAATGATAATTGAGACCAACATATTTAGTACGAGCACGATAAACAGGGATAGTGGCGAGATTGATTGCTGAAAGATTGTTAGAATACAGAGGAATCAAGTTTGTGCAGGGAATGACTAAGATGGGAAGCAAGTCTCGTAACCATAGTAATTCCAAAATCGTGTATTCCAATGTGCGGTATTCTGCCTCTGGTGGATGAGCGAGAGAAAACATTGTGTTTATTAATTTTCCATGAAATGGAAGATCTTCCAAATTAAATAAATCATCCTGTAAGGGAGCAACGGCTCAACAGACATGAGCCACAATCGTAGGCACACAATACAGACAAGGTTAGAAAAGCAAAATCTCAAAGTAAAATACCTTTCCCAAAAATTGTTTAAGATACTTGACCAACCAAATAGATGCATGCCATTGTGCTAGTTGCAGTTCTGCCATAAATTGAGATAAGAGACGGATGGCATAAGAAAGCTCAGGTCATGTGACGCTTAGATGGAGTATTCGACCCACTAATCTTCTATAAGGAGATTGATTTTGAAGTGGATCTCCAGTAGCTAAAGCTAGCTTATGGTTTTGCTCTGGTGAAACAGCTACAGGTTTAACACCCATTAAACTTGTCTCTGCAGCTATATCCAACACATATTTTTTTTGGCAAAGATATATACTGGTAGGATTACCTAGTATTTCAATGTCGAGAAATAATGAAGCACACTTAAATCCTTCATGCAAAAGCAAGATCTTAGACCATCTCCATTAGTTAAGAACTCTATAAAAGTTTCTATCCATTAGAAATAATATCATTTATATTTTAATTTTAATTTTTGTTTATATTTTTAATTAACATTATATTTGAACTAATGAAAATGGTCCACGTGTCAAGAAACCCTTAAAAACCAATCCTTAAACATCTCCATTAAGAACTTTCTCTCTCCAAGTTTCTTAAAATTTATTATATTTTATTCTTAAGAAACTCTTAAGATTCTTTGATGGAGATGCTCTTAGGTAAGATTTAAACTCATTAATGGCATCAGTTGAATTCCCAGTAATGATCAAATCGACAACATATACAAGTACATGTATACGTTTACCATTCAGTGCATAAGTGAACAAGGAGTCATAGAGACTTTGTTGAAAATCATACTGTTTGATCAGATATGCAAGCTTTCGAACCAACAACGAGGATAATGCTTTAGACCATAGAGTGATTTCCATAAGCGAAATACTTTTGTTTTGTTAGTTATACGGAATCTCAGCGGAAATTGCATATAGAAATCTCTGTAAAGATCGTCTTGTAAGAATGCATTGTGGACGTCCATTCGATGGACTTCCCAATCGAGAGAGGCGATTTGTTGAAGAAATGTGTGAATGGTGACCATCTTGGCCACATGTGCAAAAGTCTCGGTGTAGTCAACATTGGAAGTTTGGTTATCCTAAGAACAACAAATCGAGCCTTCTAATGTTTTAACAATCCATTTGCTTTGTGTTTAACATGATAAACCCATTTTCAACGTAGAGCAGTCTTACCCGGTGGTAGTACCTCTACTACCTATGTGCCATTGTCTTCGAAATTTTTAATTTTTTTTTGCATTGCTAGACGCCAATGTTCATGAACCACATCATGCTTGTAGTGTTGTGATTCAATAGTAGTGGTCATGGTCGACACATATGCATTGTATGTGGCTGAAAATCTTAAGTGTTTGACATAATTTTGAATCAGGTATGAGGTATGAAATGTATCAATTTGATGTAGAACATTGGTAACATAGTCGATGAATTCAGTAGGCATCTTTTTGGTTCTTTGGCCTCTGCTAAGATGGAAAACTATGTTAGTAGGTGGTGGAAAATGGACTAAAGGCATTGTATCTATTGTAGAGAAGAACATTGATTCAGAGTGACCAATTTCTGCAGACAGAGATGATGATGGAAAGACATAGACGTTTGCAACCAAATCTGATTTAAGAATGGGGACAACTTGTTGAATAGGAGTGAAGACCATATCAACATATGAGTATGAAGGAATTTGTGTCTTAGGCAAAGCAGTAGGTGTAGCAGAACCAAAGCTGAACACGGAGTAGGGATAATCAGCTTTGAGGAAGATGACATCCCCATAAACTAAGACCTTTCCAGTTGCGAGATTATAGATGCGCTACCTTTTTTAACAAAAGAATTTCCTCTGAAAACATATATATTGTGCCGCAATATTCAAACTTATCACCACTATGTCTGTGATTCTGAACACAAAACACGCAGTCAAAGGTACGTAAATGACTTGCAAGCAACAGTCTATTGTAGATTATTTCGAATGGTGTTTTTTCCGTTCAGCATCGTAGTAAGAGTTCAATTAATTAAATACCCAATAGTAAATCGAAATGTTTTTTGAAACTGTAAAGCCCGATAAATGTTTAATATATGTCAGTGTTTTCTCTTTACCCAACTGTTTTGCTGCGGAGTAGCGACACAAGATGTTTCGTGAATAATGTCATGCTGTAAAAAATGAGTCTGCAAATAATGAAACTTGGATCCAGTGTCACTTCTTATCTTTTTAATCTTTTTCAGAAATTGACGCTTTTGCTCGTCTCTGCATTTACATATGTCAATTTGTATCCAAAACATCTCAAACCAGTTCAGTGTTCTCTATAGCCACATAAAACCTAATATAATCGATAAATTATTAAAAGATTCTAATAGATACTTTGATTCGATAAAAGACTCTAAAATATATAGTAAGTCCACGTAAAAACCAAGTATATCGCGAGGGAATTGGTGGCATCCTTTGTTGAGTCACACATTGAACATGTTAACAACACCACTAAATAAATTTTAATTGTAAAAATCTATCTACAACCTACAATATTGGAAGTTTTATTTTGAGAAATCACGTCATATGTTTAATTTCGAGTAAGGGTGTCTATTTTGACTAGCATTGCGGTACGTCACTATGGGTCTTTTAGATATATTCCAATGGTGTTTTCATTAGAGTTACTACAGTCACTACAAGAAAACAAGGGGATTTCTGACGGATATTTGTGACGGATATTTCTGACTGGAAAAAACCATCAAAAAATGCTGACGGCAAAAGTGACAGAAATACGCCCGTCAGAAATTTCTGACGGAAAAAAACCCGTCAGAAATTTCTGACGGAATATTACTGACGGGATTTACCCGTCAGAAACCCATCAGAAATTCCATCAGTAATTTTTCCCGATGTAAAATATCTGTTATTAGCCGTTACCAACACATATATTTGATATTTCTAACGAATTTATCCGTCAGAAATCCGTAAGAAAATTTTCTATATAACCAGAACACCTCCTATCATTTTTTCACACACAAATTCACAAACATAGTTATAAAATGTCTACTCCTCCTTATTTTCGACCGTGGATGGATGGTGAGAGAGTGAATCTAGAGACAAATCTTTTGAATGAAGAATATGCGAATGGTGTGATGAAATTCATGGAATTAGCATGTCGACAACCTGGGGCAACAGTCGTAAGTTCACATGTCCATGTTCTTTATGTCGGAATAATCATCATGTTAGGATATACATAGTCTGGAATCACTTGTATATGAATGGTTATTTTCCGACTTATAAGGTTTGATACTTACATGGAGAACGACCTAATCATATTGTTGCTAGTATTAGCGTAGCATTTCAGTATCAAATAGGATAGAGGAATCTAGAACGGAATTAGATGTTGGGGCACATAGAACGGAATTAGATGTTGGGACAACTACAGTTCAAATGGTTAATGATCTTTATAGAGAAAACATAGAGACGGCTCAGGTTTCTTATGAAGAACCAAACTTAGAAGCACGACCGTTTTTTGATATGTTAAACGCAGGGAACCGACCATTATATTGTGGATGTAGAGATGGTCATTCGCTGTTATCATCTGCGAGTAGGTTGATGAGTATAAAGACGTATTATAACTTGCCTAAGGATGCAGTTGACGCAATAGCGAAGATGATGAGGGATATCTTGCCATAGAATAACAATGCTCCAGGATCATATTACGAGATACAAAAAATTGTGTCAGGACTTGGATTGCCTTACCAGGTTATAGACGTGTGCATCGACAACTGTATGATTTATTGGAGACTTGATGAAACCCGGACTCGATGTTGATATTGTTAAAAGCCAAGGTATAAAGATACAGGCGGTATAGTTTCAGTACCATACAAGAGGATGTGGTATTTGCCACTAACAGATAGGTTGAAGAGGTTGTATCAATCTGCGCGAATAGCTGCCGCAATGAGATGGCATGCAGAGCATAGATTTGATGGAGAGATTACACATCCTCCGGATGCAGAAGCTTGGCGTCATTTTCAGGCTACATATCCAGATTTTGCAAGCGAGACACGAAATGTCTATCTTGGATTCAATACATAAGGTTTCAGCCCATTTGGGAAGCATGGTAGACAATATTCTCTATGGTCGGTCATCGTCACACCTTATAATTTTCCGCCATTATTGTGTATAAACATAATGTTTCTATTTCTCTCTGTTCTTGTACCAGGGCCTGAACATCCAAAACGATCGCTTGATGTGTTTCTACAACCATTGATCTATGAGTTGCAGATGTTATGGGCTTATGGAAAATAAGCATATGACGTGTCTTTACAATAGACGTGTCTTTACAACAGAATTTTAAGATGCGTGTGGTTCTTATGTGGACTATAAGTGATTTCGCATCGTATGGGATGCTATCTGGATGGACAACACATGGGAAACTAGCTTGTCCATATTGTACCGACAACATTGATTCCTTCCAGCTGAAGAATGGACGGAAAACTTGTTGGTTTGATTGTCATAGACATTTTTTGCCCCCGAGTCATCCATATCGTCGGTCTACTTCATTATTCACGAAGAAGAGATGTGTTGACAGTCCACCGCCTGAATTAGATGGTACACAACTATTAACCGAAATGAAAGATTATGGTGTTCAAATGACCAATGATGCAAACGTTGGTGGGAATGGACACGTAAATGTTGAGTGGAGTGGTATAAACCATAATTGGCACAACAAAAGCATATTTTGGGAGTTTCCTTACTGAGAAACCCATTTTTTGAGACATAACCTAGATGTGATGCACATAGAAAAGAACTTCTTTGATGACATTATGAACACGGTGCTTAATGTCCAAGGAAAGACGAAAGACAATTTCAAGTCTAGGTTAGACTTGGCGGATATTTATTCGTGTCCACAACTTCACATTACAGATGATGGAGTTTGTCCAATTCCTGCATTTAGATTGTCTAAGAATGCAAAGTCTGAGTTCTTCGACTGGATTATTCATAGAGTCAAATTCCCCTATGGATACGGCTCCAATTTGAGAAATTTTATTGATATCGGAGAAGGAAAATTCATTGGGATGAAGAGCCACGATTGTCATGTTGTTATGCAACGCCTACTCCCTTTTGCAATTGAGCATCTCCTGCCGAAAGATGTCCATGAAGCCATCGCAGGTATAAACATAGTCATATGTGTGTATTTTACTTATATGATATAAATTTGTTTTACTTATTAAGATATTTACATGTACAGCGGTTGGGGCATTTTTTTCCGCGACACTAGCTGAAGAACACTTACCGCATATGGTATTTCCATGTTACAAATGAGTATACCAGTGATCCTTTGCGACTTAGAGAAGATTTTTCCACCGTCTTTCTTTGACGTTATGGAACATCTAATGGTTCACCTTCCACGTGAAGCATCACTTGGTGGCCCAGTTCAATATCGGTGGATGTATCCTTTTGAGAGGTACATGTTTCACCTGAAGAAGAAGGTCAAAAATCTTAGTAGAGTCAAGGGGTCTATTTTGGCACAGAGCATCAATGAAAAAGCCGCTAATTTTGCAGAATATTACTTTTCAAGAGATGTGGCAACGAGAAAACCACCAATAAATCTCATTCTCTATACTAAACTCACTACAAGAAATACGGGATTTCTGACGGATATCATACGTCAGATGTAAGTGGTCAGTAATTTAAATCTGTCAGTAATTCCGTCAGAAATTTCTGACAGAATTACTGACCAAAAAGTTCTGACAGAATTACTGACCAAAAGTTTCTGACGGAATTACTAACGGTTTTTATTTTGACGGAACTATCTGTCAGTAAATCCGTCAGCAACTTTCTGTCAATAAATCCGTCAGAAATTCTGACGTATTTACTAAAGAATTTAAATTACTGACCACTTACATCCGATATACGAAATCTATCAGAAATCCCGTGTTTTCTTGTAGTGATTTTAGTATAGAGAATGAGATATATTGGTGGTTTTTTTGGGTATAGTACTCTTCTGAATGTAGGTGATTTCACTTATTGCTATCGTTGTGGAATATTGTGTTCTGACAGTGATGTATGGAGGTATTGTTTTTGGACTGTTGTAGCAGCTATTGTTACATCTAGAGTGTTGACTTTTTTTCTATTGTGTATGGATACGAGATGATGGCATGAGATTACTGAGTCAAGTTGGTGTTATTGTTGGTTAATTTGCTCCATAAGTGGTGGTTGGGGTGATCATGGGAGTTGAAGTCGTGTGTGACTCGATCTATTTCAACCTCTTCATGACACAATGCAAAGTGTACTAAAAAAGAAAGACGGATTCGTGAAACATATCATGTCAGAAAGTGTAAATACTAGATTATACGAACAATCTAGATGCACTTTTTGTAGTCGAGTATATGAGGAAACAAATGGTTTTCAAGGTTATGTGAAGCATAAGGTCGCAACCATGGAGCACAAACAGTCTTCGAGTAAGCCATCAAGAATTTGTTCTATACGGTCCTCTTGGTCTATTAGTTTCCAAGAAAGGCAAGATCATTTTCCTTAGCTCTAATCGTACAGAGGTATTCAAATTCAACATTTAAAAACTTTCACAAAATTTTTAATTTGAAACTTCGGCTAGTAGAAGTGACGAAGGACAGAGATGATGAAGGGGTTGACAGCTAACGTAAAAGAAAAAAATTAAGAGCGTGAGAATTCTGATATCATTTTAGACTATTTTTTGTGTCAACTTTTGTATTAAAAATAGAACAATTGTTTTTCAAAAAACTAAAATCAAAACAAAGCTATAAACAAAAGGAAAAGATCAACTACCAAGAAAACTAAGCAGGGAGACAGAGATAACAAATCACTGGAAAATAATATATTTATAAACAAAAAGAGATTTTAACCAAAGAGGAATAAGAAGAGGTATTGAAACAGAATGGAGCTCAAGAAGAAGAAGAGAAAGAAGAGAGTAAAGGTAAAATATATCAACTCATTGAAATGTTTGTTACAATTGTATCTGGTATTTATACTATATCTACATTTCATCTAGTTTTACTTAACCAGTCTATACCAACATTTTAACCGGTCTATGTACACTAATACCCTCCCCTCAAGTTGGAAGGAACAAGCTGTGAATTCCAAGCTTGAAAATCATATTCCTAAAGCTTCCAGGTTATACAGGTTTAGTGAATAAATATGCCAGTTGATTTATAGTTGAAACATGTAATATCTTCAGAAATCCACTCAGCAGCTTCTCTCTAACAACATGACAGTCTATCTCTATGTGTTTTGTGCGTTCGTGATAAACAGAATTGGAAGCAATGTGCAATGCAGATTGATTGTCATAGTACAGAGTTGCTGGAACTGAAGGAGAGCACTTCAGATCAGTGAGTAAACCAGTGAACCAAGCCAATTCACAAGTGGCATCAGTCGTTGCACGATACTCTGCCTCTGAACTGATGCGAGAAACTGTTTGCTGCTTCTTAGCACGCCAATAAATTAAAAAATTACCAAGAAACATGCAGTAACCAGTGACAGATTTGCGAGAATCAGGACAAGTAGCCCAATCAGCATCAGAAAATGCATTAACCTTAGTTCAGAATCAGCAGGATAAAATAAACTCTGAGCAGGATCATTCTTAAGGTACTTGATAAGTATGTATGCTGCTTGAATATGTGTTGATCTTGGTTTAGACATAAACTGACTAAGTTGATGTACACCATATGTAATATCAGCTCTTGTATGAGTCAAATACAGTAGGCATCCTACTAATTTTCTGTAAACTGAAGGATCTTGTAACAAATCACCTGTTGTATTTAATAATTTGTTAGTAGGATCCATTGGCACATAAACTTGTTTGCAACCAAGACACCCGACATCTTCTAATAATTCCAATGTGTACTTTCTTTGGTTGAGTGATATTCTAGTCTTAGTATGTGCAATCTCAAAACCAAGAAAGTACTTTGCATTCCCCAAATCTCTTAACTCGAAAGCACTTTTCAAAATTGCTTTTACAGAGGTAACAACAATATCATTACTCCCTACGATTAATATATCATCAACATAAACCAGAAGAGAAACATACTGTGATGAATATGCCTTAACAAACAGAGAGTAATCAGATGATGCTTGAACAAAATCAGTAGATAAAATAACTTGTGAGAGTTTCTGGTTCCATTGTCTTGAAGCATGTTTCAAGCCATAAAGAGATTTCTTTAATCTGCAAACTGAATTCGATGAATAAGTTTGGCCTGTCAATTCTGTATAACCAAATGGAAGACACATTTAAATTTCTTCATCTAAATCACCATTCAAAAAGGCATTGCTAATGTCCAAGTGATGTAATGACCAATTATTGATGGCAGCTAGAACTAATAACATCCTAAAACTTCCCAGCTTAGCCACTGGAGATAACGTATCCAAGTAGTCCAAACCCTCCAATTGTGTATATCCCTTTGACACTAAACGGGCATTATGCCTCTCAATGGTACCATATGGATGATATTTGATGGTAAAAACCCATTTGCAACCAACTGGGTGTTTGTCATGAGGAAGAGCACAAACATCCCAAGTCCCATTAGCTAAAAGTGAATTAGTCTTAGCGTGCATTGCAGCATTATACTCATCCAACATAACATCTTCCTTATATGTTTTTGGTGGTTTGGAAGTTGTAATGTGTAGGTGTTATTTTGTCATAAGACAAGAATGCAGAAATTGGATATGAAGTGGTATGAGTTGGATGAAAAGGAAAGACAGTCCTATGTTGTAAAAGATAGCAGTGATAGTGATCAAGATATGCAAGAGGTTTAGATTGCCTTTTTGTTCTATGAACTGGTTCTTGGTTTCCTGATGGTACATATCCAGGTGAAGTAATATGAACTAATGAATTAGATGCATCTGATAAATTTGCAGAAGTACAATCATTTTGTTGAAAAGTATTAAAACCAATATCATTGTGAACAGAAGCTTCATTTTATGAGAAATTAGTTTGATCAAAAGCAGGTTCTTGAAATTCATTTGTTTGAAAACTAGTGTCTTAAAAAACAGTTTCAGAATCTATATCAGTGAGATAAAAAAAAACGTGGAAAATGTGAATCAGGAAGAGGTAATGGCAAAACTTCTTGACTATAAATATCAATATTTGGTGTAATATTAGAATCTTTTGCAAAGGGAAAAACTGTTTCATGAAAAATGACATTATGGGTAATAGAAATGACATTTGTTTGAAGATTTAAAACCTCATATCCCTTATAACCATGCAGATAGCCTAGAAAAACACAAGCATCAACTTTTGGACTAAATTTATGCTTATCTTTGATCAAAGTAGAAGCATAACATAAACATCCAAAAACTTTTAAATTCGCATAAGAAGGTTGTTTGATTGTCAAAACTTCAAAAGGAGCTTTATTTGATAAAACATGTGTTGGTGTTCTATTAATGAGGAAAACAACTGTTTGAATACATTCTCTCCAATATGGCAAAGCTATATTTGATTGAAATATTAATGACCTTGCAATATTGAGTATATGTTGATGTTTTCTTTCCACAACAGAATTTTGTTGTGGCGTATAGGGACATGAAAAGTAATGTAAAATTCCTTTTTTTTGAAAAATGCAATAAAAGATAGTTCTGGGGCATTGTCTGATCTTATGTATTTGACTTTGGTATCATATTGGGTTTCTACATGTTGAATAAATTCTGGTAAGATGGTAATCACATCATTTTTATTCTTCAACATGTAGATCCATGTTGCATGGCTACAATCATCCACCAATGCCAGAAAATATTTATGACCATCTATAGTTAGGATATGAAAATGGCCCCAAACATCAATGTGAATCAAATCAAAAACATTTTTTGATAGATTATTATGAGATTGAAAAGAAATGCATTTTTGTTTTGACAAAAAGAAAAATTTTACAAATCAAATCATGATCATGTCTTTCTTTTGAAATGTTAAAAACCTTTGAAAGGAGCTGAATTTTATTTAAAGAAGGATGGCCAAGTCTATTATGCCATATGTCAGATGAAACAGAAGAAACTTGAGAAATGGAATGATTTTTCACAGATTCACTTAATGAAGCAGACTCCAAGACATAAAGATTGTGGTGAAGATCACCCTTCCCAATCATGTAGTCCGGAGTATGCTCTTGTGAAAAGAAGATGTTATGAGTAAAAATGTAACATGTTTTTGAAGAAAACAAAACACACATTGAAATATCATGAGTCAAAGCACTAATACTTAAAAGATTAAATTTGAAATGTGGAACAAAAAGGACATAATGATTTGTCAATTTATCAGATAGTAAAATAGTTCCAGAAATATGAACTTTGATTTGTGTACCATCAGGAAGAGTAACATAAGTGTCACTAACAGATTTGGTTATATGAAATAGATTTATGTCAGAACAAACATGGCAACTAGCTTCAGTATCAATTATCCAGTTATTGGCATAAAATGTAAGGTTGTCTTTAATTCCCATAGAACTAACTAAATGAGAGGTGATAGGGAAAGTACCTGAAGAAGTAGTTATTTGTGGAGTAATATGTGGTTGGGGTTGGATAGTAGAAGTTGTTCCATTAGAATGTTGTATAACACTTCCTGTAAACTGAGAAGAAGGATTGATACCTTGAAAGAGCTGTTGAACTTGAGATTATGTGAGCTGACCCAGTTGAACACTTTGTCAGTTTTGTATTGTTATGTTTCATGTATCTTGAACCACAACATTTGCAACATTCTCTTGTTTGTGATTCTAAGGCTGATGAGATTTTGTAGATGCAGTGTTGGTTTGGCTCACAGGCTTGGATGTTAAATTGGAATGATATCATGGGGGATATCCATGGAGTTTATAACATCGATTAATAGTATGCCATGTTAAGCCACAATGGGAACAAACTGGTCTTGGCTTCTGCTTATTGTATCCACCACTGTATGCTGCAACTACTTGGTCAACAGGTTGCTTAGATTTAGAAGTCTGAAACACAATATTTGAAGATGACTTGGAAACTCTTTGTCTTTTGTCTTGAGAAATTAGATTGAAGACCTTAGTGATACTAGGTTTTGGCTCCATCATCAAAATGTGACCTCTTGTTGCTGTAAAAGTATCATTCAATCCCATAAGGAATTTAAGTACACGATCTTGTTCATCTCTATGCATGATATTCTTCAAATTCATACAATCCATCTTGCCACAACAGCAACTATAAGCACTTTCATGATTCTTTAGCTCTTCCCAAAGTTTTTTTAAACGAGTATAATATTCACTAACTGTCTGATTTCCTTGAACTTCATAATGAATCTGCTGTTTAATTTCAGTAGTATATGAACCATCACTCTGCTTAACCTGATCATGAATGTCTATCACATTTGCCTAAGAGTATCAAGATACATTATAATCTTAACAATTGATTTTTCCACAGCATTCACTATCCAGGTTCTAACAATATTATTGCATATGGACCAAGACGCATAATCTGGATGTGATTCATCTATTTCAAGATAAGTTCCATCAGAAAAATAGCCTTGTTTCGTGCACCCAAGGCCATTAACATAGATTTATGCCAAGAATTGAAGTTTCCTAAACCAGTAAGTTTTTAAGAAACAAGAGAAATACCAGCATGATCTGCGCTATGATCATAAGATATTATTCTGTTTTAACGCTTTATAGTAAGCATTTATGCTTTCTATTCAAAGTTATCCGAGTTTTTCTCTGCAAAATTGGTATGTTTTACAGGTTTCTAGGTGTTCAGGACGTTTTAGATGCAAATTGGCATATTTAGGTACAGAATCCGGCAGAAATGTCAGAATCTTTCCAACGTTTGAAGATGTTCCCACTGATGGATGAAGCTGAAATTGAGACACAAGATACCCACGTGAGTTAGGTTTCATATGGAAGTGTTTTGAAGTCGATCCATCGGTGCAATCAAAAGTTATGGTTATTTTACTAAAGACTGGTCAAACTGCCTTGCAGATGAAGCAGGTGCAAGCCAGACCGATCGGTCCAAACTCCCTGGAAAAATCAGAAAACTCATACTGATCGGTTCAAGGCTAAACCGATCGATCCAGACCAAGCCGGAGCACCCAAACCGACCAATCCAGCCCTAGACCGATCAATCCAGCCTCTTGCGAGAAATTTGGAGATTTTCCATATTTTGCACACGTGTTCTCAAGATTTATCAAGATTTCCTATTTTTATTTTATTTCTTTTAAACTATAAAAGCTGTATGGCTTAGGTTTACTATTTCTTAAGCTTTATTTTATTATTCTAAGTTTTACTGGAGAAGAATTCCTGAACCTTTGTGGAGAAGATTTCTTAATCCTATTTTATATCTATTCTTGTTTTATTTATGTGTTCTTCTCTGATTTTGTGTTTATGCTTTGAAATGTCTGAGTAGTTCACTAGTTAGGTTTTAGGGTTTCCTATGGAAACCAGGTTTGAATGTTGGGTTTAACTTTGTAGGATTGAATTTGTTAGGTTCTTAGTCTAAATTTGTTCTCAATGCTTGAATTAGATTGATCACCTAGTTCATGATTATAGGTTGATAAATACAAAGAGATTTGATTTAGAAACCTAGCCTAATTTAGATGAATACGTGTTTTTACTTGCGAGAGTATTGTTTTAAATGCTTATGAACAATTGAATATGATTGCAATGCATGATGGAACTGCTTTAAAGACGGCGAAAGTTTCTCTATGGCAATTCGAGCATAGGGTTTAATACTCTAAGAGGAGATTATTCTTTATTCGTTTTTCATGTTGAGAATTATTTTCAATCCAAATCATGCATGTTAACTTGACTTTAAACCTGAATACCTACGGATTTCCCTAATACCTAGCGTTTTTATATTATAGTTTTTAAACCGTTTTCAATTTACTGTTTTGATTCACAACGAATCTATTATTTTCTCTTTAGCTAGATTTGAAATTAGAACTGAACGTGTACTTTCTGGTCTCTGTGGATTTGATACCTTTTGCTATACTACTTTGAACTGTTCTCTGCAGTATTAGTTTTAGGAATTAAATTCTTAACCTATCAGAATACTAGCGCCGTTGTCGGGGACCAATAGTGCCTTTTTGGTTTCTTATTAGAATCTAGTCTAAAGTTTTTCTTTTTCTCTTATTTTTATTTTATTTTATAGGTGATGGCAATGGATTACAATGATTGGATACATGAGGAAGAAGACACATTTGGAAAGAACATTTAGGATGAGGAGGAACCATTTGATGAGAACGTGCTTACCCAAGAACAAAAAGTAGAGTTGAATTATCTTGAAAAAGAATGGCCAACACTTCCAAGGAGTGCTCTAGCTACAATTCTTCGAGTAGAACTCATCACACACCGAGCAACACTTGAGGGAAGAGATCTCACATTTGGAGAGATAATGGTAGCTAATAATCTTGAAGAGGTAATATATTGGGTTCTACCAAGCCAACTAGAAGGTATATTTGAGTTTAACTCTGAAATTCATGATTATGAATTATGTCACATGTCTGGCATTGAAGATATTACTTCTAGTTTGCATACACCCATGATTGTTGATAGATGTTATGATTTGATATGTGAGTCTCAAAGACTAGATACATTGAGGTTTGAAACACT
>OVBE01010541.1:0-14908 GCA_900406425.1 Iberis pinnata
AGTGCGATAAATTCACCACCATTATCAGTGTAAAGAGTTCTAAGCTTGTGTTGAAATGGATTTTCAACCAGGGCTTTAAATTTTATAAACACTTATTTAACATGCGATTTTAGTTTCAATGGGTAAAGCCATATATAACTAGTAAAATGATCTACAAAAATAACATTATATTTAAAACCATCAATAAATGTAATAGGAGAAGACCAAACATCAGAGAAAATAATATCTAAAAGAAAAGAAGAGACGAGAGAAGAAAAACCGAAAGGTTGTTTATGCATTTTATTAGTAGAGCATGGAACACATGGAGTAGGTAATAAAGCCTTAGAAGAAATAGGTAATTGAAATTGTGAAATCATTGTTTTTAAAATAGCTAAAGACGGATGGCCTAAACGTAAATGCCAATCCGTTAAAGAAGCGGATGTAGCCGAAGCATAAGAAAGTGATGGTACGGTGGCAGACTTGAAATTTGGCCAAATATAGGTCCCGTTAAGTGGTTGACCTTGAAGCCGTAGTGCCCCTGTACTCAAATCTCGTACCTGGAAGAAAGTCGGTGTAAACGTAACTGCAACATTATTAGTATTGCACAATTGAAAAACTGAAATTAAATTCTTATCAAGCGATGGAACACACAAAACATTATTAAGCGTAAATGGTTGAGTAATAGATGGTAAAGATAAAGAACCAGTTTGTGATATAGAGAGACCTGAACCGTCTCCTAGCAAGATCTCATCTCCACCATGGTATGGGGAATGAAAAGCTAAGTTGTTGATGTCCGAAGTCATGTGATGGGAAGCTCCGGAATCCGCTAGCCAAGTTGAAGAGTCTTTATTGAGAAGAGCAGCATGTGCATGTGGTTTTCCAATTGTGAGTTGGCATAGAACATGGCTGAGCCATTTGTTGTTGTGAGCCCAAGGCTGGCCAAGACACAAGTGTTGTACCTCCACGAACAATCTTGAAATCCGGGCAGTAACGTGCACTGTGTCCGGTAGTGCCACACACCTAGCATCGACCTTGGTATGGACGGGAAAAGCGGTTGTTGCCATAAAACCGAGACCCGTTATGATTTGTAGGAGGGATAGAAGGACCAGAAACATTTCGCCAAGTCTGTTGGGAAACGTGATGGGAACCATTGTAGACAAGTGCTCCTTCTGTCGAGGAATTGGAGTAAGTTGATGTACTTCCCTGTGACATGATATCACAAAATAGAGACAAAGAACAATAGCAGAGATATAATAATAATAAATAAAATAATTAGAGACACCGAGGATTAGTGGCGAAGAGAGAAGTATATAGACGAGTATTAAAGTGAAAGCACAAGGTGTTGGAGACTTAGACACAAGGGATTAAGAAAGTAAAACAGAAAGATGAGACGATAGCTTAAGAGAAGAGAAGAAGAATAGCTAAAGAACGGCTAGAAGAAAGGGGAAAAAAAATCTTTATTCTTCTGATACCATAATAACTTAGGTATAATCGACTTATTTGATAAATCAAGATTACATGTCTTTATACACAATTGAGCTATACACTTAAGGAAACTATATATACAATAATTACAATAGACGTTAGGAGATATTTCTTAACATATATACTAATAGTTTAGTTTGCATGTTGGTATCTTTTCTTTGGGCTCTCTTTATCAAAAACATCTTTTCTTTGAACTTTTGGCTCCAAAAAAGATTCATTTTGGCTTTATCTTCTTTTAAGTTTTTGGACTTAATTTGTGTTTATTCATATTATACAATGACCACTCTTATGATGTATAATTAAATGTTTTATACCGAAGGTCTGGTTTTTATGTTGGATCAAGCAGCAAGGTCAGATTCGATGATTACAATTATGACTTCAAGGAGTAGCTATTCATCACTTGCTCTTTGATGATGATAATCTATTCCTATGTGAAGCTCAAGAGGATAAATTCATAATTTATTTGAAATATTATCAGCTTATGGAAAAATATCTGGCCAACTTATAAATTTGGCAAATTATGTAATTACATTTGGGATCCTCTAGTGAAGCTAGCCATGAAATGAATCTATGGAATTCAAAATGTAGGAGGCTCTGGAGTGTACCTAGGTTTTTCAGAGTGTTTTAGTGGCTTTATGGGTGCAAATTTTGGCTTATCTCCATGAAAATTTGAGCAAAAGACTTTCCTCCTAGTTTACAAGAACCCTCTCAACGGGGTAAAGAAATATTACTAAAATCAGTGGCGATGTCAATTCCCACATATGCTCTTTCCTGCTTCAAATTACTAAAATATTATGCCAAAAAATTACTTCAACGATGACTAATTTATGGTGGAACTCTTTAGAAGGCAAACAAAAAATTCATTGGCAGAGTTGAGAAAAGATATGCTTATTTAAATCATTAGGAGGCCTTGGATTCAATGATATTTATGCTTTAATCAAGTTTTCTTTGCCAAGCATATGTGGCGCCTTATTCAATTTCCCTAGAGAATTTTCAATCAAGTTTTACAGAGCAGATATTACGAAGATTCTTCAATTTTGGATGCGTTACTGTCAGCATACGATGGAGGAGCTTAATGTTTGGCAGGGATTTACTTAGAAAAGGTCTGCGAAAGATGATGGGGAATGGAGCATAATATTATGTGTGGACTGACCCTGGATTTATCCACATGAAAACTCCCCTCATCAAAAATCCTATCATTAACTTTGACCTAAGAGTAAGTGACCTCATTGATACATACTCAAGGAACTGGAACCATGAAAAGCTTAAGAGCTTATTTTACCAGGCAAATATTGATCTGATTATTGCCTCTAAACCAGTTCTATATGTAGAGGATTTTTGGACGTGATAGCATACAAAAAGTGGTAATTACCTGGTTAAATAGGGTTATTAGCCCGCCTATAATATTCACAAAGATGACCTTCTGCAACAAGCTAGCATTCAACCCTCCCTAAATGATATCAAAGCTCAGGTATAGAATCTGCAAACCCCATGTAAGATAAAGATTTTCATATGGAAATCTCTGAATCAAGCAATTCCAGTAGCAGATCTAATATCTAAAAGAGGAATGAGAGTGGATAATAAATGTCAAACTTGTGGTGAAGATGGTGAATCTTGAAATCACATTATTTTCTCATGCTCCGTTGCACGACATATTTGGGCAATGACAAACATCCCCTCTCATCGTCTAGGCTTTCATCAATATTCAAGTTTTGTTTATTTTTATTATCTGATTACCTTGAGAAAAACTTCACTTTACCATTAGCCACAAGAAACTTGTTTCCCTAGAGTTATTTGGTTTTTTTGGAAAAGGAGAAATGTTTTCTGTTTGAAGAGAAAGTGTACTCAAGCCAGGAATTCATAGCAAAGATCCTGTCAGAGGCTGAAATTTGGACAAGAGCCCAACATATTGCACAATCTAATTAGAGAGCATCATTTAATTCTATCAGACACACTGATCATCAGTGGTGCCCACCTGCTGATATTACTCGGTTTTAATACTTTATAGTGGGTATTTATACTTGCTATTTGGCATTATCCAAGTGTTTTCCTTGTAGTTTTGGCATAATTTCAGGATTTTAGGTGTTCGAAACGTTTTGCATGAAAATTGGCATATGCAGAATCCGACATAAGGGTTAGCAGTTTATTAATTGAAGATGTTACCATGGATGGATAGACACAAGATAGCCACGTGAGTTAGCTTTCATATGGAAGTGATTTGAAGTCAATTCATTGGTGCAATCAATAGTTATGATGATTTTACTGAAGACTGGCCAAGTTGTCTCGCAGATGGAGCATGTGCAATATATGTGAAGAGATCGATCCCTCCCTAAAGGGATCGATCGATCCCTATAGCAAAGAATGAATGGAGAATTGAAAAATTACGATTATTCCTTCAAGACTTATCAATATTTTTCCTTATTAGTTTTATTTTATTTTCCTTTTTTAGAACTACAAAAGCTCTATGCTTGGTATTATTTTCATTATCGGATTTTTTTATTTATTTCCGATAGCTTTTATAGAGAGACAGATTCCAACCTTGTATTTGGAGAAAAATTCTAAACTCTGTCTTTTATTTTTATTAATATGATTTGGTTTTTGAATATGTGTTCTTCTTTGATTATGATTTGTGTTAACTTAGCTATGTATGAGTAGTTCGCTTGTTAGGTTTTATAGATTCCCAGGAAAACCATGTTTGAATGTTAGGGTTTAACATAAATGATTGAATTTGTTGGTTCTTAGTTTAGATTTGTTCTTAATGCTTGAATTAGATTGATCACCTAGTTCATTGATTTTAGATTGATAAACACAAAGGAATTTGGCTTAGAAATATGATCTAGTTTAGATGAGTAAATGTCTTTGCTTGTGGGAGTATTGACTTAGATGTTTATGAACATCAAATATGAACTTAACGCATGATTGAATTATCTAAATACGGCGAGAGTTTGTCTTTAGTAATTCGAACATAGGGATTATTATTTCGGGAGGAGATTAATCTAGTTTCTGTCTTTTGAGTTGAGAACTATTTTCAAAGTAAAATCCTGCATTTTGACATGAGTTATTAAACCTGAATACCTGCGGAATTCCCTAATGTCTGACGCCTTCATTAATTGATTTACATCAGCTTTTATTTACCATTATTGCTTAGATATTAGTTAAAACCCCATCTTCTTATTCGTCATAGCTAGAATCGACATTGAACTGAAAGCCGCACTATATGGTCTCTGTGGAATTCGACCCTAGTCTATACTACTTAGATCTTTTTTCTGCAGTTAATTTTAAGATTAAAATCCCTAAGCCTATCCGATTTTTTGCGCCGTTTCCGGGGACCAAGTGAGTGCCTTTTAAGTTTTATTTAGAATCTAGTCTAAGATCTTTTATTTTACAAGACTAAGTGCATTTCTTTCTTCTTGAATTTGTCTTTACATGTGCATAATCCGACGATCTGACAAATCTAAGGAATTTCTCAACCTCAGTAACACATACTTTTTCGAAGTTAGCACGCTCAAACCGGAAAGAAAGGAAGACCACAAGCTCATCCAACTCAATAAGGGATAACATTAATCAGAACAATCCGGTCTTACCCGAAGATCCAAAAAACCAACTCCCTCCCCTCAGAGGAAACATCTTGAATCCTCAACCAGGATTACATCACTTAGTCATCCAACCGGGAGGAGGAAACAACAATCAAGTGCCACCAGGACAACATGGAGGGAACGACAATCAAATGCCACCGATTGGGAAAAATTACATCCTCATAGGAGATCCACAAGCATTTTCCAATCAACAACAAAACAAGTTTCTAGTTGGAGACTTCAACAACCCTGAAGCTTTCCTCGCTAATAGGAATAGACTTCATCCTCGTCAACCTCAGAGATAGGACTATCATTTTCCCTATCCAACTTGTCCAGTTGCTCAGGCAAAACCAATTCCATGGTTTACCCACTGAGCACCCATGGGCCACATTGACACCTTTGAAGATATTTGTGGCACCATTCAACTCAATGGAGTCTCTAAAGATTTCACACATTTTAAATCTCTTCAATCATTATCTTGCAGATAGGGTTCTAAGGTGGTTAAAATCTCTACATGACTGAAAATCCAAGTTCTTGAGCCACTTCTACACAACTACAAGAACCAACAATATGATAAACAAGAATTTCTCAGTTTCTACAAGGTCATTTAGAGTTTTTCTTCCAAGCATGTGACAAATTCAAGGAATACCTTCGTGATTGCCTTACCATGGCTTCTCTGAGCTGCATCTCCTCAACACCTTCTACATAGGTACCGATCAAAAGTATTAGCTCTCTGTAGATACAACAAGAAATGGTGACTTCATGACTAAGCATGTGAATGAAGCGTATCAGCTGATTAACAATCTCGCTGCAAGCAATAGCAATCACTGTCCTGATTATGATAGAAGAGCAAGATCATCTAGTTCAGAATCTTCTGGAGTTGCAGAGGTAAAAATACTTCTTACTCAACTTCTCAAGAGCCAAAACTAGAAACATGTCAGTTTCGATGAAGATGTAGAGAAGATTGAAGCATATTGCTTTGCTATCAAAGTGACTGAACATGTAGAAGAAGTGAGCTATGTTAATAGCCAAGGCAGAGAGTCTTCAATCAAGGCTTCAATCAAGGTTTCAATTGGAGAAGCACCAATGTGGAAAATCTCCAAGATCAAGTGTACCCACCTCAACAAAATAACTTTGTGAAAAATTCTAACTTAGGCGGCTTTCAACAGCTATCTTAGCCTAGGATTCAACAAGTAGCTCCACCTCAACAAGACAACAAGATGGAAATAATGCTCAAGCATATCTTGGAAGGTCATAAACAATTTTAAAGGAACATCAATGTCAAGATAGACAACATGTACAATGATTTAAACAACAAATTTGAGTCATTGTCTACACATGTGAAGAAACTCGATCTACAAGTAGCTCAAACTGCAGAATTTGTAAGGAGACAAATTGGTGTCTTCCCTGGGAGATTTGAGGAAAATCCAAAAGGAATTTGTAAGTCCCTAATCGCATATATGTCTGATGGAGATCAAAAGATTGGAGATAATGCATAAAAAAAGTCGAAAAAAATGCAGAAAAAGAGATTGATCCTAAGTTACGACATAACCCAGAAAATCCGGATTGATCGATCCTTGTACAAGGATCAATCGATCCAGCTGAAACAGGAAGCTCCACAAAAAGAGATTGATCGATCCCTCCTATATGGATCGATCCTACAGGCAGAAACTCGAAAAACAAGGAGATCGATTGATCGCTGCAGAGATCGATTGATCCTTTAGCCCAGAATACTGCATTTTCCAAAAAAAATTATTAACCCCAGATTCCTTACCCGGTTGAACCTAAGACTTTTATAGAAGATCTTGAGGATGGTGAGATGATAGGTAAGACACCGACTCCACTCAGAAGGCTACATAAGGTACAAGATCCTGGGGAATTTGTAGTTCCTTGTTTAATCAATAAGGTGGAATTCAAGGAACTCAGCGATACATGTGCTAATGTGAGTGTCATGTCAAAGGCTGGTGTAGAGAAATTGGGAATTTAAGGTATTAAACCATCTAAGACGTCCTTCCAGCTTGCTAATGATTCCATTATAACCTCGAATGGTTTCATCTCTGATATGCTGGTACAAGTTGGATGTTATTTAGTTCCTATTGATTTCCATATCTTGGAGATGAATGGGGATTCAGATATGCAACTAGTTCTGGGTAGACCTTTCCTAGCACCTGTAGGTGTTGTCGCTGATATGCCTAACTAGCGTATCTCTCTCAACAACATTAAGAAATTTTTTTTCTATCCAGCAGTCCCTCTTAAAGGAGCATCTAGAATTACAAAGGTGAAGGAACAAAAGATAGAGCATGAATCTCAGATCAAAACTTGTCTTAAGGGTGCGATTAAAGAATTCTTGAATAGAGAATCTCAAGTATCAACAAGGACTGAAATCCCAAAGGTCAAAAGCAAGGAGCGAATGAACTTCGAGAAAGTCAAGAAATTTTTTGAAGTGATTCTGATCCCTCAAGAACTAGATGGAGGCGTAGTTGAGTATAAGGTGAAGAGAAAAGGTATTTCAAAGCCATTCTCGAAGGTTAGAGCCTTCTTTACCTTAGAGCTTAAGGATAAGGGAGCCAAAGTTGTGAAGAATGTGATGGGGAAAGTTCTGAAGTTTACAATGTCCATTCTTGGACCTTGTTATGGAGCGTCTCTTGATGCTAACACTACCCCGACTTCGGAGGTAAGTTCATCAAACCCGTGACGTTAAACAAGCGCTGAGTGGGAGGCAACCCACTATTTGGTGTTTTAGATTAGTTGTTTTTGGTTTTGAGTCAGTCTTAGTTTACTAACTTATTGATTTTTAGTTTTGAGTTCTTTGTGATTGAGGAAAATATCTGGTTCTACCTGGAGATTCTGATTCATCGTTCGGTGTACAGATCTATCGATCTAAAATCTCTGGAGAAGATTCGTAAGCAGGTAATTTCATGTAAGTTCCGACATTTACTTTGAACTCGGGTCTTTGTTAATTTCATTTAGTCTGGTCTTATTCCTTCTCTTGGATTTATTTTCACACCCTGACGGTGTGAAGTAAGTCTGGGGGAGGATATATAGCTATTAACCAGGTCTTGTGTCTTTTACTCTTTTTGGATGTTTCGTCATTTTAATGAAAATTTTCAAAAATTTTCGTTTTTGATTTCGTCGTGTCCAAGGAACAATGACTAGAATCTGTGATGATTATTAGCCTAGTGTGAGTTTAGTATTGATTTATATTGATTACTAAATTAGATTAACTGCTGCATTTAAGATTGGAACCCCATTGACTTATTTATATGCTCTTGAAAGTTCTAGTTTTTTGGATTGTTGATGATTTGATGCTAGCTCTGTTTAGATATGATTTAATTTGATCTTAAATTCTCTTGCTTACGGTTTTGGTTATACTTTGAAAGCTAGGTACCTTGCTCTTGAGTTCTCTGTAAAACCGACAAGTTCTTTCAGTATGATCCAGATCTTTTCTCTCCTTCCCTTCAATAAAAAACGGTAAAAAAGGATTAAACAACATACCTTGAAGTCCATTTCCTCATCCTATAAAGCCGTATGCTAAAAAAAGAATATAAAAAGCGTAGAAAAAAACAGAAAGAAAAGAAAAAGAAAAAAGAAGAAGTGAGAAAAGGGGGAAAATGGTCACGACTAGAAGGCGACTGATGCTCTGTTTGGTATGGACGCTTTGATAGAAAAGGTACTTAAGCACATTGATCGATACACCATAGGCAAGAATCCACTTATTTGTACTTAATTAAATTTAGAGAGCTAGTTGAAATGATTTGATGGTGTGATTGATTTGGGATTTAGAGTAGAAAGCATGTTGTTAATTAGGTGGAGGTAAACAATCTATTTGCAGTGGTTGTCTAGTATTAGTGTCTTTTAGTTTTTAATTTCTGAACTTGGGGTTGCTTAGATTCTAAGATTTATGTGTGGTCCGGCTTCAAACCTCTTATATGGATTTGAATTTTTGCTTTACTTGAGGACAAGCAAAAATCTAAGTATGGGGGAGTTGATATTACTAGGTTTTAATGCCTTATAGTGGATATTTATACTTGCTATTTGGTATTATCCGAGTGTTTTCCTTTAGTTTTGGCATATTTTCAGGATTTTAAGTGTTTGGGACGTTTTGGGTGAAAATTGGCATACGCAAATACAAAATTCGACAGAAGGGTCATAAGTTTACCAAAGTTTAAAGATGTTACCATGAATGGATTGAGCCAATATTTTGATAGAAGATAGCCACGTGAGTTATCTTTCATATGGAAGTGGTTTAAAGCATGTGCAGTACATGTGAAGCATATGCAGTACATGTGAAGCATGTGCAGTATATGTGAAGAGATCCATCCCTCCCTAAAGGGATCGATCGATCCCTGTAGCCGAGAATCAATGAAGAATTGCCAAAATTACGACTATGCCCTCAAGACTTATCAAGATTTTCCATATTGGTTTTAGAACTATAAAAGCCCTAGGCTTGGTATTATTTTCATTATCGCATTTTTTATTTATTTCCGAGAGATTTTACAGATAGACGGATTTCAACCTTGTATTTTGAGAAGAATTCTAAACTCCGTCTTTTAATTTTTATTAATTTGATTTGGTTTTTGAATATTTGTTCTTCTTTGATTATGCTTTGTGTTAACTTAGCTATCTCTGAGTAGTTCGCTCGTTAGGTTTTATGGTTTCCTAGGGAATTAGGTTTGAATGTTAGAGTTTAACATAAATGATCGAATTTGTTAGGTTTTTAGTCTAGACTTGTTCTTAATGCTTGAATTTCATTGATCCCATACTTCATTGATTATAGATTTATAAACACAAAGGGATTTGATTTAGAAATCTGATGTAGTCTAGATGAGTAAATGTCTTTGCTTGCAGGAATATTGACTGAGATGTTTATGAACATATCAAATCTGGACTTAACACATGATTGAATTATCTAAATATGGCGAGAGTTTGTCTTTAGTAATCCTAACATAGGGATTTATACTTGGGGAGGAGATTAATCTAGTTTCTGTCTTTTGAGTTGAGAACTACTTTAAAAGCAAAATCCTGCATTTTGACCTGAGCTTCTAAACCTGAATACCTGCGAAATTCCTTAATGTCTGACGCCTTCGTTAATTGATTTACATCCGCTTTTATTTACCATTATTTCTTAGATATTAGTTAGAACCCCATCTTTTTATTCGTCATAGCTAGAATCGACATTGAATTGAAAGCCGCACTATATGGTCTCTTTGGAATTCGACCCTAATCTATACTAATTTGTTCTCTATAGTTAGATTTAGGATTAAAATCATGAGCTTCACCTGCAGAAAACTGGTTCAATTGCAATGTTTCATTCTCTTTGTCAAAATTAACGAAATTATGTAGCGGACCTTGGTTACTAAGAGACTCGGAAGGTAAAGCTTGCCTCCATAGTCATAGAGCCTTCTTCAATGTGGATTCAAAATCGAATGGAGAAGTGCATGTGACAATATGGGCTATATCTTCATGTTGATCAAATTATCTTTGCTTTTGGTCCCAATAACCTTATAACGAATGTAAATAGGCCTCCATAGTGGCCTTCTCTCAAATCTCACTCATCAGAATTGCTATTGAGATTGAATGCCTTCTTGGACTGGTCTTGTGTTTTTTTTTTCCATACTTGTTTGAACAAAGAAACCACTATCATCAGCCGTAGGATGGTTGAAGAAGGTAAAACTTAGTCCTATGTTGCGATTGGTTGTTCAACATGGATCCTTCATTCTATTTCTTCTGATAGTGGCATTGTGTTCCCACATCTTAAGGTCTTTTTTTTTTTATGTATGTTTTAAGCTATTTCACCCCGTCTTAAATTATTAGTAGGTTAGTTGGTTATGAATTAACTATATGTAAAACAAAACTATGGTGCTTTTTCAGCTTTAAAATCAATTCTTCTGGACAAAAAAAACTAAAAACTAGAAAAGTATGAGACGTGTAATACGGGTAAAAACCTAGTTTTAATAAAGGTCAATATTACCAATAACCAAAAATAAACTTCAAATTTAGAACTTAAACTTATCACAATGTTATTAGTTTTTCGGGCAACTACAATATATCTTTTTTCCACTTGTCACGTGCACCTTTGTCTCTATCTTTTTCTCTCTCTCTCTTTTTCTTTTAAAATTTCCACCCCCTTCAATCTTATTTGCTAATTAAACATTTAAATTCAAATAATAAAATCATAAAAACTAATTTAAAAAACACATATATTTTTTATACATCTAACATGATTTAAATTATTAAAAACAGACTTATATATTTTAAATTGTAAAACATGAATTTGATTACTGAAATACAAACCCATAAATAGTTGGACTACTTAAAATCAATAGTCAGCCTACTTATGTATATAAACTCAAAACTCCAAAATATAAACCCTAAACCCCAAAATGTGAACCAAAAACTCCAAAATATAAATTTCAAAATCGAAAATATAAACCTAAAGCTCAAAAATATAGACCTGAATCCTTAACATAGAAACCCTAAACTCTAAAATGTAAACCCTAAACACCATAATCTAAACCCTAAACTCCAAAATATAAAATTTAAACTTGAAAGTTTAAACCCTAAACCAAAAAATATAAATCCTAATTTCTCGATTTGTGCGTGTCATCCTTACGCAAGGGCCATGATAATTCTCTACACACTCGATGACGGTCTTTTCACTGTGGTCTCACCCTTGTTTCACTTTAGGTTAAGCTGTTTTTTCATACATCGTCTCTCTCCGGTCGTAGGATGTGTAAAGAGGTTTGTACTCTTTTTTCTGTTTCTAGTTTTATGCCATTGAGTTTTTTAGACTCATGTTTTAATGAGGCACCTCTAAGCACTCCCAAATATCGTACATGCTTGTTCTTCTCTCTAAAGGCTATTACCAGTCTTTTTTATTACCTCACAAACACTAGTACATAGAATATCTTTTTTTTATTAATAAATTTAATATTTCATAAAAAAATATAAATTTTAAACCCAAAAATATAAACTTTAAATTCAAAAATATAAACATTAAACCCAAAAATATAAATCCTAAGCCCAAAAACTAAACTATAAACCCAAAAATATAAACCCAAAATCCCAAAATATAAACATTAAACCCTGAAATATAAACCCTAAACCCTGAAATATAAACCCTAAACCTAAAAATATAAACTCTAAACCCCAAAATATAAATCTTATACCTTAAAATATAAACATTATACCCAAACTATAAACTATAAATCCTCAAATCTAAACCCTAAACCCTAAAATTGAAACCCTAAACCCTTAAATCAAAACCAAACGCTCAAATATAAACCCTAAACCCTACAAACTAAAATCTAAACCCCAAAATAAAAACCCTAAACCCAAAAATATAAATCATAAACCCTAAATTTAGGCTCAAAAATAAGTAAGACTAAAGAAAGCAACATTAGCCAAACAACAATGATTAGATTTGTCAACAAAAAAAAAAGAAATGGTGAAACTAACAAAAAGAAAATATGTCCGGACAAAAAAAAGAGAGAAGAGTATATATGTATATATTGTATATTGTTGGAGAGAGTGGATTGTATATCAGGAGTTTTTTTCTCAACTATATTATATTAAATTAAAGGAAACAACCCACAAAGAGGTGCATCTTTAACCGACAAAAAGGGATTTGCTGACCCAATAATTGGTAATTAAACTATAACATAAGAGATTCATATCCTATAAATATCACAAAATAGAAATACTACATAGAAAAATATCTAGATATAGAAAAGCTCCTAAGAGCTTGATTTGACAATAGATAACCGATTGGAGATCGGTAAGTGGAAAGTGCATCTTAGGGATATGATCTCTAAAACATAATACAATGCAGTTGACATTATTGAAAAACCTAAATTTAGAATAATTAAAACATAAAATAAAAAAACATATGGGCTTAACAAAAAGAAAATGGGCCTCGCAAAAAACATAGATCGACCCATTTCCAAGCCCAAAGGATGAATGGTTGCCCTAGCCACCAGAACTGCAATGATGCTACCAGTCACCACTGTTGCCAGAGCTTGTAACATTGTTAGGCCACCGGTGATGATGAAATTGCTTTCGGACAGAGGAGCAACCACCACCAATTTCTGCTCCAATGCGTCGGATCCAAAAAACTTCGAGTTACCGACAGTGAGATCAACTAAAAATGCCTCCGCCACCCAGATACTCTCTCCAATAACTCAAAACCACCATCGATCGCTGGAATCTAGACTAATAGAGGGGATCGTCGCAACTGCCCAAATAGATGAGACGAAGTTTATGAGGAAAGAGAACCCGCATCTGGATGTAGCCAATAGATAAATCTGGCGAAGAGAAAGCCATATACACTAGAGAGAGCAAGAAATCAGCGAGACTAAAAGTTCTACCGGAGGTTGATAGTAAGGTTTTTACGTGTCAATCCCTATTTTACTATCATTGTCATTGTAGTATAAATAGGTTATCAATCCAAATGGGTGATGCTATTAGCCACTGTATGTGCAATCAGAACTATTGATTCAAGCTGAGTAAGAAAAAACGGGGTTACTAACAATTCTTAAACGAAAAGAACAAACAAAAAACAAAACAGAGCATCAGAACTAGCATGCATAAGTAAATAATAAAGGGTAAACAATAAGTAAAATAAAAGTAGGAAATGAGATGGTACTAAAATGCAACCAGGAAAACATTTCCTAAGGATGATGGTAGTTGACTGGTGATCCTCCTTGAACTACATAGACGCCTAACATACCTCAAACAATAAGCTAATCCTTAGAAAACATATTTATAAACGACCAAATTCAACCCCTTGACAAATGATCTCAAACTAAGCAATATCCAGACCTAACGCTCGTTAATGGAACACTACCTAGCAGACATGAAAAAAAAATCTACGAAAGTCAATAAACACCCTAAACATCCAATCCCTTGGGCTAGGTATGTAAATCTCTAAAATCACATATTTCAGACATTTCATCATACACTTTTTGGGTGCGGAAATGTCTAATATTAGATTTTAATTGATCAGAGAGAAATAAGCATAAAGAGTAGTGAAACATAAGGGGTCTATAGACAATCAAACTTAAGCATCTAGGAGAACCAAGGGTTCAACACTAGTCTACCCCATCCTCAAAAACCTGGGTTACTACTCACTACTCATGGCAACTATGAAATCGGGAAACTCAGAAAACAAAAATATTAAACAAAACATTAGGATCAAAAGTCAAATATTAAAAATACAACAAATCCGAAAATCAGAAGATGATGATCAAAAGCTGAAAAATCAGAAATCAGGAGATGATGATCAAGAACAGTAAGAACATAAACTCAAAAAACAATGGTGATCATATATAACATGAACATAGACTATGAAAATGGTGATCAAATGAAACAAGAACAAAACCCAGAAATGATTATCAACTCTAAAAACAAGATTAAAGGTATAAAAAAAAGATCAACATGCACCAGATAGTTTTAAACCTTAAACTAAGCATGAAAATGAAGAAATTATAAGCAAAACATAAAGTCCATAATAAATCTGGGTTTGATCAACAATGAACATTCAAAGGGAAAAATAGAGAGAAAAACCTAAAAGAAATATACAAAATAAAGCTTAGGTTCAAATGGAGGCGAGTTAGTGCTTATATAGTGGTTTAGGAAAACCCTAAACAACTAAAAGACAAACTATTAAAATATGGTTCTGCTTAATCCGCGATCAAATCGTCTTGTCTCGGACCAGAATATTCTGAAACTTGCTTTGATCGAGCCGGGACTTGGTGTTGGGGAGAGCACACAGTCGAGGTGGCTTCGGGTGAGGTCGAGGGGAGAAGGTCAAGACGGCTTCAAGAAGCTTGGCTCGGGCTGCTAGCGTGATTGAGGTGATCTGTTCGAGG
>OVBE01010542.1:0-14905 GCA_900406425.1 Iberis pinnata
ACCTTTGAGGTCAATTTTGTAAGCATTATCATTGATCCTTTCCACGACTTCAAAAGGTCCATCAGTTCTTGGCATTAGCTTGGGGAGTTGATATCACTCGATCTTGATGCTTTATAGTGGGTACTTATACTTGCTATTTGGCATCATTCGAGTATTTTCCATGTGTTTTTGGTATGTTTTCAGGATTTTAGGTGTCTAAGATGTTATGGAGCAAAAAAGATGGTTTTTCAGAAGATTTCAGGAGTAATTGGGCAAAATGAAGTTGAATGGATCGAACACAAGTATGAAAGATCGATCTAGGACCCATATGAAGAGAGATTGATTGATCCATGCCTGGATCGATCGATCCCATCCTGGATCGATCGATCCCCGAAGGAGAAGAACAATAGATCGCTCGATTCCCACATGGATCGATCGATCCCTACACCCGAACTAACTTGGAAATTATCAAAAAGATGCATTTACCCTCAAGACTTATGAACGGTTTTCCTTATTAGATTAGGTTTTTCTTATTTTTAGGTCATTATAAATATGCCTTAGGCTTAGTTTTACAGACACACACATACATATACAAATATTACAATTATTTTTGAGAGATTTTCAGAGAGAAGGAGATTTTCAACCCTGTGTTTAGAGAAGATTTATGAAACTCTGTCGTTTACTTTCAAATACAATATGATTTCTTTATGTGGTTTCTTTTAATGATGATGATTGTTGATTTCTTAGTTATATCTGAGTTGTCATCTTGTAAGTTTTAGATTCTATCCCAGGGAAATCATGATTTGATGGTTATGGTTTGACATTATGAATTTGAATTGTAGGTTCTTAGTCTAGATTTGTTATTATTGCTTGAATTATCTTAATAACCTAGTTCATGATATTAGGTTAATAAATACAAAGAGATTTGGTTTAGAAACCTGATCTAGTCTAGATGAGTAAGTGTTTCTGCTTGCGGAAGTATTGTCTTTGATGCTTATGAACATATCAAATCTGAAATCACTGCATGATTAAATTGTTTAAATACGGCGAGAGTTTTTAATTGAGTAGTTCGATTATAGGAGTCTAATACTTTGAGAGGAGATTAGTCTATCTTTGTCTTTTGAGTTGAGAACCTCTTTTATTAATAAATCTTGCATATTAACCTGAACTTCAAACCTGATAACATGTGGAATTCCCTAACACCTAGCGTTTTCCCTAATTTCTCACAAACCCTTTTAATTTACTGTCTTTTAATTATTGTTTCAAAATCAAACACTACTTCTTATTACCGTCTTAGCTAGAAGGAAAAGTCTAACTGAGAGTTGCACAATCAGGTCTTTGAGGAATTCAACCCTTTTCTATACTACGAGGATATATTCTATGAAGTGTAGATTTAAGATAAAATCCTGAGTCTATCATTAGGTCATGCATGTTTCTCCATGAGGTTCATTTATGACTTCTCAAAAATCGCTAGACCTCCTACAAAGTTGTTGTGCAAGGAAGTCAAATTTGAATGGGTTGATTAATGCCAAAGCTCTTTCCTCGCGATAAAGGGAGCTCTTGTGAGTGCTCCGATAGTTCAACCACCTGACTGGGATTTTCCTTTTGTGATAATGTGTGATGTCAACGATTATGCAATAGGTGCAGTTCTTGGACATCACAGAGATTAGAGACTTGATGTCATCTATTATGCCTCAAGAACGCTAGATGGAGCTCAATGCAATATGCCACAACTGAGAAGCAATTACTAGCCATAGTCTTTGCATTTGAGAAGTTTAGATCCTATCTAGTAGGATCCAAAGTAGTAGTCCACACCGATCATGCGACTTTGAGGTATCTCTTGAACAAAAAGGATGTTAAACCAAGATTTATGCGTTGAATTTTACTTTTACAGGAATTTGATTTGGAGATTGTGAGAACCAAGATTCGCACTATCGATTTCTGTTAGTTACGAAAAATCAGAGTGAACTCTAACTTTCCAGAGATCCCAGATTTCTGTGAGTCAAACACGAATAAGATAAGAGAACGAAAATAAACGAATGAGTATGAAAAATATAGAATATGAAATGGGGAAAAGAGGATTCTTATTATTATTCTTGTGAATATTTTACAATTAGGCAGCAGTTCCAACCGTAAGAACAGCCAGTGAATATCCTAGAACTAACAGCGGAACTGTGAACAGCCAAATTGAGTCGCAGCTCTCTAAAAACATAATAAAAGCCCAAAAACCCTAAGTGTTTTGGTGCAGAAAGTTGACCGTGTCTTGTCTTCTCCATTCATTCTTCTTATATAGACCCCTTTCTTGTCTGTTTTCCTTTTTTGGTCCCAGATTCTTTAGCGGAAAGCCGGAAAATTTTCTTTTCTTTTGCGGAAACTTTCCTTTTCCGAGTTCCTTCCATTTATCTGTGGCTTGCCAAACAAGTTGTGACCATCATCGTTCTTGGGCCGGATTCTTTCCTAGAAACGTAAGTGAGCCGTTTATCGCGTTTTTGGCCTTGTTGGGCTGTTATGCGGTTTAGACGATTTTAAGATTCTTATCGGTCATTGGTCTTTCGTGGGTTGATACTATATGGGCCTTACGAAAAATTGACCATTACCACTTCGTATGATTTGAAGATACGAACATATCTTTATGATCGTTCCGGAGAATGATACCTTTGGTCGTTTAGCCATTTTATATGATTCAAAACTTATATGGAAGGACTTCCAAAACTTCCGCGACCCGTAAAAAATAATTGTATGGTCGTGATATCCATATGAAGAGAATAAGTTTTACGATTTTAGTCGCAGAATTATAACAGAATCTCAGAATGATACAAAACAAAAGATGGAGGGTTTGAGACGAAATCAACTCGTCAATCGGCAAGCTTAATTTATGTGATCCAGCTCACCAAATGGCAAGATGAATTTGCGAGATTCAGCTTGCCAACTGGCGAGCTAAGTTCGTAAGGTTCAGCTCATCGGTTGGTGAGCTGATCGTGTGTTTTGCGTCTTCGTGTGTAAGCGATGTACTGAGCTCAAGGCATTTGTCGGAAATTACTTGTCGTCGTTTCAATTTCCTTGTACCGTCTCTAGTTTTTCGCTATCATCGGTCATATTTGAACCATCTCGCCTCCTTAAAACCTTAGTGATAGGAAAACCCGATGGGATAAAATCTTCTCGACTATGGAAAAAAGAGTGCAGAGGTGGTTGCCTAACTTTCCGATAATCGTTACGCGTCTCTTCTGAAATGTATTTCTGGAAGTTTAGTGAATACGTTTCATCGATCGGTATCGCTAAGATGTTTACATTTTTTCTGGTCGTTGGTTTCGAATGTACCATTTTTTATCCCAATGTTAGCCCCGCCAGCTCGCGATATTCGTGTTGGACATTGCGGGCGAGAAACATGTGTTTTGATCGAAACTTACGATCAAGGAATATCTGAAACCTAGTTTTATAAAAATTATGGGATTATTTTATTGCGAAGTTACTTGCCTATAAGTATTGGATGCTTACTCTTCCTTACATTCATTCTCATTGTTTCCCAGCTTCCATTTTGAAAGTTTATGTTAAGATGACTTATACTCAGAAGAACGACATGACCACCACATATAACACTATTCCGGGAGGTTCTTCTGGTTCTCCTGTTCCCGGAGAGATCCCTTCTTTTCTTGCGGGATTCCTGGAGTTCCAAGAGAAGATATCCCGTCATGATGCTTGAATTGGTATGCCAAGTTCTCCCGGTTGCGCCGATTGCGTTGCCAGCCGTTGTGCCTAATCCGACGCCCAACCCAGACCATGGAGCAATTCTCCCGACGGGATCTTCGACAACTCCGGCTCCTATTGGAAGCTCCGAGCATGGGGCCGAATCGATTCCTCCTCCTCATCCTGATTGACGAATGAGATCGTAGTCCTACTTAGGACGTTTTTATGTTTTTTTTGTGTTTCTGTTGGCCTAGTGTGGCCTATTAACTAACCTGGCCGTGTGTGGCTTTGGGTTTTATTTTTGATTTTTGGATTTTGTTTGAATCAAGTTTTTGAGTTAAGTGTTTGGAGTTATGGGTACGAGTAGTCAGTTCGTACCTCGTTCTACAATGGTCACTATGATCATTTATTCATGCGGCGTTTTCCAAGAAGTTGGGTCCGGGCATTCGCGAATTTGCGGATGTAATCGAAGAGACAAGTTTAGGAATCTTGTACCAATGCTGGGTTTAGGGCAAGACCTAGGTTTAATCTCGGTTAAGGGGTGCAGTGACTGTTCCGACTTACGTATCCTATTTTGTGATTTTAACCTAATTCCATTTGGACGTTGGAATCATCGATAGATCTGTATCGACTTGGAACCAAGCATCTCACTGAAGACAGTTCGGAAGTGCTGACCAAAATTTTGGTTTTTATAGTGCTGTTTACCCTTGTGTCGGGCGTTTGAGAACCGATCTTATGAAAGGTTGGGTGATATATTGTGTTTTTAGCCGATTTAGATTCTTGTTAATCTTCATTCTAGTTAGTTTCACTTACATTTAGACTAGTTAGGTTGCAGTTTGCATTCCATTACATATTTCAGGTACCTAATGACTATGGAGCTGATTTAGAGTCAAAATCGTGGAGAAAGAATCAAAAGGAGCAAGAAGTAGCATTTAGGAAAGAGTATCGGCCACTTGTATCAGTTCCTTTGGCGTATACATGTTCTGAACATTGCCACCAATACACATTGATCGATACAACTATATCGACCAAGGTGTATCAGTTATGTTCAGCTGATACAAACAAAGAATATTGCATATCGACCATCTAGACCGGTACACATGGCCCAAGACACACCTATCGGCCAGTGTGTACCGGTTTGATCCAACCGATACAAACGCTGAAGAAACGATATCAACCCTATGTATCGGCCAAATTGGCCGATATCGATCCCAAAAAGTAAAAAAATGAGTTGACCATGACTTTTACCCATTAGCTTAGTGGGTTAACCAACTTGTTTTGGGTTAACCCAAGAATTCTAAGAAGGACTATTTAAGGTTGAAAGACCTAATTTTCATTTCTTCTTAAGCTTTAATTTCTCTAAGACTCTTTGTAATCCTTTTGATCTTTGATCTATTTTTACTTTGATTCTTTTTTTGATTGTTTCTTTCTAATCCAAATCTTCTTCTAATCATGTTTAATCACATATCTATCATAAGATTTTGTGCTTTCTCCATGAGTAGTGAGTAGTGAATTTTAAGTGAATGGTTGGGTAGATTAGGGGGATTAGATGAAGGATTGTGGTGTTTAGGTCTTGTAATTCATAAATGTTCTTGTAGATGATGTCCTTAATGCTAGGATTGAATTGATCTCTCATTTCTAGAAGTTAGGAAAATTGCGCCCGAAAGGTGTTCGACAAAATTCCTGAACCAATCTCTATAAGCTAAATGAGGCCTAACCAAAGAGATTTGTGTTCGTTAGTTTAGTGGTTAAGATAAATTGTATCTTAATTTTTCTTAATTGTGTAGTTTTCCAAGAGATTGTCTAAATTGCATGATTAAGAGACGAATTAGTGTCATGTAAGTGGATTAGTCTAGGTTTTGGAATTTAGACCAAGGATTAGCTTAATAGTTAAAATTGAACACCACATGAATTCATTTGATCACCCAAATCAATTACCTACACCATTTTCTTAGCCTTTTATATTTGATTTCAATCATAATTTTCAGTTGACTTTTGTTAATGGTAGTTGACTTTTGGAACATTTGACTTTTGTTTGACTTTTGAGTTATTGTTAAATTGAGATGATTGAAACCTATCCAATTCTATTTGGTTTAGACTAAATACAATTCTAATAGGATTAGTGTGTTAACCTTTACCTGAATTTGGTTGATTCCTTAAGTTCTACAACGATTAATGTATGGACTTGAGTATTTGCTTGAATAAGTAGAAATTCTTGTTTATCAAATTGGCGCCATTGCCATTTCATGATTGTTTTAACCACTAGTTCTCTGAATTTGTTTGGGAGTAAGCCCCTTTTTCATTTACTTTACTAATCTTTTGCCTTTATTTGTTTGTGCACTTCAGGTGTATGAACCTGAGAAGCAGATGTCATACAGCTTTAACTCCACTTGTTGAGGATATTCGCGCGCTTGAATGCCAAAACACTCGGACACGACAGGAACAAGAGCGAATTGCTCACATTCAATGTTTGAATTTAACTATGGAGAACAAAAACAATGTTGGTGGTGGTAAAAATAATGGCCCACGCACCATTGGTGCTAATGATGCCCCCAAACCGCCATGCCCAACGGACCGACATTCGTCTACCTCCAATTGCCAACAACAACTTTGAGATAAAGTCCAACCTCATAAACATGGTTCAGAATGCAAAGTGCCATGGCCTACCGAATGAGGATCACATGGATAACTTCGACATGTTCTGTGGCACAGTAAAAGTCAATGGTGTGACTGATGATGCATTCAAAATGCGGTTATTTCCCTTCTCTTTAGGGGAGAAAGACAACTCTTGGGAGAAGAACGTGCCCACTGATTCTGTTGAGATGTGGAATGCTTGCAAGAAGGCGTTTCTCACCAAGTTCTTCTCAACTTCCATAACTGAAAGACTAAGAAATGAGATTTTAGGTTTTGTGCAGCGTGGAAATGAATCCTTTGGTGAAGCTTAGGAATGTCTCAAAGGATATACACTTCAATGCCCACATCACGGTTTTTCGGGCGAGAGTCTCCTTAGTACTCTCTATAGGGTCCTTGCTCCTAAATATAGGATGATGCTTGACACTTCTAGTCAAGGAAACTTCTTTGGCCAAATTGAGGATGACGGTTTACTAATTGTGGAGAACTTGGCTCAGAGTGATAACAATTATGGTGAGGATTATGATCGTTCAGTTCATACTGTGGGTGGTGATACAGGGTACCAGAAGGATCTAAAATCTCTTGAGGATAAATTAGACAAGATACTCGTTTCTCAACAAGGAACTGTCAACTTCGTTGGTGATGTGCAGGAGGATTATCGGCCACAACAGGAAGACACTCAAGAGGAAATTCCTTATGTGGGTAATCAGAGCTACAACAATTACCAGCAAAACCCAAATCTCTCTTACCGCAACACTAATGTTGCCAATCCTCAGCACCAACATTATCCCCCGAAGCAACAACAACATGGTTTTCAACCAAAACCACAATTCAACAATCAAGGTGGTTTCCAACCCAAACCCCTGTACTTCTCCAAGCCTCCGGGTTTCCTAAACCCTCAGAACCCTCAACAGTTTCAAGGAAGCTCATCTTCCAGTTCCCAAGATCAAACAAACCAGCTTTTGAGGCAATTATTGGAAGGTCAATGAAAAAATGCCATTGAGTTTGGCGTTTTCAAGAAAGACATCAATGCCAAAACTGATGATCTTCATTCCAAGATAGAGAGTATGGCTTCTCACTTGAAAGATTTGGACAACCAGGTTGCCCAAATTACTTCCAACTCTAAACGACCAATGGGGCGACTTCCTAGGAAATCCGAGACTAACCCAAAGGAGTATGTGAATTCTATTACACTTCGAAGTGGTAAGAAACTACCTCCTAGAGTTCTCACTGAGGACAATGAGAAACAGGTTGGGGGGAACATCACTTCGAATGATGATGATGAAGTTGGTTGTGAAGACATTGTGGTTGAGACATCAATGCAAGAGAAACTGGCTGTTTCAAAAGGAAGGGTAAAGAGACTAGTGAAGATTCTCTAGCAAAAGCACCTGTTTTTGATCCACCTCCTTATGAACCAAAGCTTCCATTTCCTGGGAGATTCAAGAAGCAATTAATGGGAAAGTATAGAGCTCCATTTAAAGAGAAAATGAAGGAAGTGCAAATAGCCATGCCTATCGTTGATGCTTTTATGTTTGTTCCCCATTACAACAAGTTTCTGAAGGATGCAATCAAGAAGAAGCTTAAGACTTTGGAGGGAATGGTCATACTATCCAAGGAGTGTAGTGCAATAATCAAAATGGAAAAATCTCCTCAGAAACTTGAAGACCCAGGGAGTTTCGCTCTCCCTTGTGCTTTAGGCCCTTTCACTTTTGAAAAATGCTTATATGATCTTGGTGCTTCTGTTAGTCTAATGCTATATTCAATTGCTAAGAAACTTGGTTTCTTTTCTTTCAAACCATGCATGATATCTCTGGTGCTAGCCGACAGGTCTATAAGGATGCCAATTGGAATACTTGAGGATTTTCCAGTGAGATTGGGAAACACTGAAGTATCAACTGATTTTGTGGTCTTGGAAATGGAAAAGAAATGACGCGACCAACTTATCTTTGGTAGACCGTTCTTGGCAACTGCAGGAGCTATCATTGATGTGAGAAATAGAAAGATTGACTTGCATTTGGGTAAATATCATGTGCAGCAATATGATAGCAAGGAAATCATGAAGAAACCAACTATTGATGGCCAAGTCTTTTATGTGGAAACCATGAATGAAGTAGCTGATGAATACTTGGAAGAATTAGCTACAGAAGATGTTCTGCAATTGGCCTTAACCAATAAGCCAGATGAACACAGAGCTCTTAAAGTTGAAGTTGAGGAGATGGGATTAAGACTCGATTTTCATGAGGCCATAAAGGAAGAAGTTAGGTTTGAAAATTTGCCACAGTTGGAAAAACTTGGCATCAAGACTCTACAATCTGAGGAAGGAACTAGCAATGGTAAGTCTAACTCTGAAAAATATTAGAGTGAGCTAAAGGCTCCAGAGGTAGAACTCAAACCTTTACCTAAAGGTCTCCGATATGTCTCTCTAGCCTCTAACTCTACTTACCCAGTAATAGTTAATAATGATTTGAATGTTGCTGAGGTTGATACTCTGGTTTGTGAGTTGAAAAAGTTTAGTAAGGCTATAGGTTATTCTCTTGATGGCATTAAAGGAATTTGTCGAACTTTGTGCATGCACAAAATTCATTTAGAGACATGAATCTATGTCTGCCATATAACATCAACGTAGGTTGAACCCAAACCTGAAAGAAGTTATTAAAAAGGAGATTTTAAAACTTCTAGATGCCGGTATTATATACCCAATTTCGGACAGTACCTAGATCTCACCGGTCCATGTAGTTCGGAAGAAGGGTGGTATAATCGTAGTGAAGAATAACAAAGACGAATTAATCCCCACCAGAACCATAACCGGGCATAGAATATGTATAGATTATCGGAAACTAAATTCTGCAACCCAAAAAGATCATTTTCCCCTCTCCTTCATTGATCAAATGCTTGAACATTTAGCCAATCATCCATATTATTTCTTTTTGGATGGGTACTCTGGATTTTTCCAAATACCCATTCATCCGCAAGACCAAGAGAAAACCACCTTCTCATGCCCCTATGGTACCTTTGCTTATCGAAGGATGCCATTTGGGCTATGTAATGCCCTTGTGAGTTTTCAACGTTGTATGATGTTAATCTTTTCTTTATATGATTGAACATGTGGTTGAAGTTTTCATGGATGATTTCTTGGTATATGGATCTTCGTTTGTTGTGTGTTTGGCAAATCTGTGCATGGTTCTAGAACGATGTGAAGAGACTCATCTGGTGCTCAATTGGGAGAAGTGCCATTTTATGGTCAGAGATGGAATCATTCTAGGGCATCGGATTTCATAAAAGAGAATTGAAGTTGATAAGGCAAAGATTGATGTAATGATTATCCTTGCAGCACCGAGCTCTGTTAAAGGGATTAGAAGTTTTTTGGGCCATGCTGGATTCTACAGGAGGTTCATAAAGGATTTGTCAAAGGTGGCTAGACCATTGACAAGGCTTTTGTGTAAAAACATCGATTTCCACTTTGATGAGGAATGTCTTGAATCATTCAAGAAGATTAAAAAGAAGTTGATACGTGCTCCCATGTGTGATGCTAGTGATTATGCTGTTGGAGGAGTTTTGGGTCAAAGGAAAGATAAGAAACTCCATGTACTCTACTATGCAAGCAAGACACTGGTTAAGTATGCCACAACTAAAAAGGAACTGCTAGCTATTGTGTTTGCATTTGATAAGTTTAGGTCTTACTTGGTAGGCTCCAAATCATTGTCTACACTGACCATACGGCTTTGTGACACTTATTAGCCAAGAAAGACGCAAAACCAAGACTTATGAGATGGATACTATTACTTCAAGAGTTTGACCTTGAGATTAAAGATAAGAAGGGCATTGAAAATGGAGTTGCTAACCATCTATCAAGGTTGAGGATCGAGGACGAGAGTCATATTGATGATTCACTTCCTGAAGAAAAATTGGTGTCTATATCTTCAGAGATTAACAAGTTGAACAAAGCAGTGGTTCCAGGCTATACTCTTGGACAGGTTTCCGTTACCGGCTGGAATGAGCCATGGTATGCTGATATTGTCAATTACCTGGTATGTGAACAAGAAACACCGTGTTTTGAAGGATATCTTAAGAAGAAGTTCATGAAAGAAGTCACAAGATATTTCTAGGATGAGCCACACCTTTATACTTTGAATAGGATGAGCTTTACAGAAGATGCATTGTTGAAGAGGAAGTAGAGGGTATCATTCTACATTGTCATGGATCCTCATATGGAGGGCACTTTGTAACCTTCAAGACTGTGTCCAAGGTTCTTCACGCAGGATTTTGGTGGCCGACTATGTTCAAGGATGCTCACAATTTCATCCTGAAATGTGATTCATGCTAAAGAACGAGGAACATTGGAAAGAGGAATGAAATGCCACAAAATCCAACCATGGAGGTTGAGATCTTTGATGTTTGGGGCATAGATTTTATGGGACCTTTCCCTTCTTCCCATGGGAATAGTTACATCTTGGTAGAAGTCGATTATGTATCCAAGTGGGTGGAGGCTATAGCAAGTCCCACAATTGATGCCAAGGTAGTTCTGAAGATGTTTAAGAGCATCATTTTCCCAAGATTTGGCATCCCAAGAGTTGTCATTAGTGACGGAGGTTCACACTTCATCAACAAAGTGTTTGAAAGCTTGTTAAAGAAACATGGGGTTAGACATAAGTTAGCTACACCGTACCATCCTCAGATAAGTGGCCTAGTCGAAGTGTCGAATAGGCAAATCAAGGCTATGCTTTAGAAGGCAGTTGGAGCTAAAAGGAAAGATTGGTCTACCAAGTTAGATGATGCCTTGTGGGCATATAGAACCGCGTTTAAAACCCCATTAGGTACAACTCTATTCAACCTTCTTTATGGCAAAGCTTGCCATCTCCCGGTAGAATTGGAGTATAAAGCTATGTGGGGGTTAAGCTACTGAATTTTGACATTAAGAGCGCTAAAGAGAAAAGAAATTTTAAACTAGGAGAGTTGGATGAGATTAGGCTTGAAGCCTATGAAAACACTAAGATTTACAAGGAAAGGACGAAAGTGTTCCATGACAAGAAAATTATCAACAAGGAACTTGAAGTTGGTGATTTCGTCTTGCTTTTCAATTCCAGATTGAAGATATTCCCTGGAAAGCCGAAGTCAAGATGGTCGGGTCCTTTCACAGTTAAGGAAATCCGTCCATATTGAGCAATCGTTCTGATGAGTAAAGATGGAAAGGAATTCACAGTCAACGGTCAAAGAGTGAAGCAGTATATGGCTGATGAAGCTGTCAAGGAAAGAGATTTCGTGTCTCTTTCTGAACCACAACACACTTGAGGAAAAGTAAAGTCACGCTTAGGGACTTTAAACAAGTGCACTTGAGAGGCAATCTCATTTTTTCCTTCGTACATATCCTTTATTTACTTTATTTTCATGTTTTCAATAATGTTTTGGGTGGTTGGACTTTGGATCATACTTTGGTGAGAATTTGAATGCAGGTTTTGGCTTACCTGGACGTTAACAAGTGGATAAAGATACATGGAATTAATTTCGGAAACAGTATCGAGTGTGTGTATCTGTCTGACTGTTCGATACAAGATATGAAGGAAACATATCGGCCTGACCCAGCCGATACACTGTGACTGATACAAAAGTATCGACCATCATGTATCGGTCTGACTGGTCGATACAAGATATAAAGGAAGCATACCGAGCTGATGTACCCGATACACTCATACCAATACAGCAGTATCGACAGGCAAGTACTGACTTGTATCGGTCAATATAACTTATAGGGAACTGGTATCGGTCATCTCGACCGGTACAGTCGATCGATACAAGTTTGATTTTAATAACTTTTGTTTTTGCAACTCGATTTCTCCACTCGATTTTAGTTTTTAATTTGGTTTAAACCGGTTTGAATTCGAATTCATCTCTCAAAGCCAAGGGTTCAAAAATTTCTTCACCTTTCTCGATTTTGATTCGTTTTCTTGGATTATACTTGCATTTGGATCAATTTTCACTTCTCTTTAGTGTAATCCCTGCTCCATTTCCTCCCATTCAAGCTAAGGTATGATTCCCTAGACCCAATTTTTGGATTTACTATTCACCCAAAAGAAGAACTTTTTTCTCATGATTATGGATGATTTAACTTCTCTAGGTTTAGATTATTAATGGATAATGGTTGATTGATGATTTGTGAAGTTCATTGTTCACTAATTTGGTAAATTTTGGAATTTTAGACTTAGGGTTCTTGAGAATGGTTTTAGAAAAAGTTTGGGGGAATTGGTTGATTGTGGTTTCTAGAGTTGCTAAGAGGTGTATTTAAACTAACTCATGAGAATTCATTGTGATTTTGGAGTTCTACACTATTGATTCATTGTTTCTCTATCTTAAGAGTGTATTGAGACTTACAGCATATTTTTTGATTTTCAGTTGAAGTTGGGTTGTGATGAATTATTCCTTTGAATTTGGTTATCAAAAGACAAGAATTGAGAATGGTTTTTCGTGATTTAATGTAAACACCAATGTATGAATGATCAATGTCTTTTGTTACTTTTGTAGATTTCACTATGTCAACTCGACAATACACTCGGAAGCAAAAAGGGAAGAAGATTTATGTGTTCTCGGCTATACTTTCTGTTGAAGCAATTTATGTGTTCTCGGCTAAGGGAAGACATACATTCATTAACTTCCAAGAGGAGACAAATCTCTGTTGGTGAACGCTTGGGTCTGAGAAGTTCTTTCCTGGAAGAACAAAGAGTGCGGATATTCGCCATCCTGTCGTACATGCACAAGATTCTTTCGAACTCGATCTATGCAAGGAAAGAAGCAGGCTTCATCCTTGATGGCGAATTTCAGTTTCTCAAGTTCAAAATTGCTCGGTTTGTGGAAAATTATTATTGGCAAGAAAACTATTTTGCAAACTTGGAGGATGATCGCCTGAGTCCCTTGAAGCTTTTCTTAAATCATTTGCTGGATATTCAGGATTAAGCATGAAAGTGCAAGGATAAGCACCCTCAACTAACTGTCGATGGTTGGATTACTCCTATATTCAAGAGGTACAAGCTGAAATGTGAATCTAGGAGTAAAGAGCCAAAATTGATGGATTTGCATTATCTGGATCGTCTTAGTTTTCTAGCCGGAAAGCATGATGGAAAATTTTCTTATCAGTATTACCCGAGGCATGGGGAAGTACGAATGGCTCTGTTACCCAACCAAGAGCATGATGTTTAGCCAACAACCAGGACAACATCAGGTTTCAACCGGCACCATGTGATTACTATGATTCGGCTGCTGGGCCGCCCCTTGAACCAATCACGGTTACTAAGAAGAGAGCCACTAGAGCTCCAAGTCTTCCTCACCGTCGCCCAACTTACCAACCGAAAGATAGACCGGTCTATGGTCAAGCTCGTTACTATACCCCACTCCCTAACCACCCGCTTCAACCGGGTCCGCTAAGGGATATTTATCCGGCACATCACAACATGAGCTGTTGGAGCAAATATCAAGACCGTACTCTGAAGAAAGTGGTAGAAGAGCTTCAAAAATTGAAGAAGCTAGGTTTCAGTTGTGCGAGTTGTGGCTCACACAACACTCTTGAACCTCAACCGGGACCGAAAATTTTTGATATGGTGGTACATGGTGAAGGATCTTCCACTGGTACTCAACAATCAAATAGTGAGATGCACCTTATGCGTCCTCCGTCAAGCCCATGGCCACATCCACAGCGGTACAAGCGTCAACCTCCTCCTTCCACCTCGGACAATAAGTCGCCCACTTTCTCTTCGGATGACTATGGTGCCAAGAACGGCTCCAATCATTACTAGGTACACTCGTTTCTACCCTTTGTATATATTGCATTTTGTTCCTTTTATTCCTTTTGTACCTTCTTTTGGCTTTTATTACACACAGGGACCATGTGATTTAAGTTTTGGGGAGGGACCATAGCTAATCTAGTTTCGATTTTTCCTCTTATCATGCATTGTTGCATTGTGAATAGTTAATGTTTTAAAAAATCCTTAAAAATCGAATAATTTAAAATTTTCTATAGAAAAAACGCATTTAGTTTCATTCCATTCTCATTTAGGTTGCATTTAGTTGCATCATATGTATAGGGAACCAATGATGATTATGCCTTGCCAACCCTAAGATCTAGCCTTTTCAATTAGCATCTAAAGTATGATGGATAGAATTGAACTTACTAGTAGTCTCGAAAAGTCTTGAAGTTCATGTGTTGAATCTTGAAATTTGAAAATCTACTGGTGTAGTCTTGAAGCCTGCTAGCTCTAGATTGTCTTTATAACTATTTGGACTTAACTTGAATTGCTAATTAGCTTGCTTGAATGGTATCTTGATGTGGTTTAAGGCTTAAATTTTTTGTAACGGTTTAGTCACCCAAAAGCACAAACACTTGTGGCTAAACCAGTCATTCTCATCTCTAGAATGATTTACCTCTCCACCTTGAAACCCGATTACCCAAGTTACTTTTGAGTTTCTCTTCTTTAGTGGTTTATTGGCAAAAACTCAAGAGTATAAGGGGCGACAATTTACGATTTCAATTTAGCTAGATTGACGACATCATCTATCATTTAGGAAGGTATTGAATCAAGACTTAAATTTAGGTTTTAGGTCTTAGATTATGTGGGCAAAAGCTCTG
>OVBE01010543.1:0-14905 GCA_900406425.1 Iberis pinnata
AAATAAATAACAAAAATGTTAATCATGAAAAATTAAAATTAATTAGAGATGTATAAACATAATCATATTACATTATTATATTTATAAGATATATATATATATATATATAGACACAAATAAATAGAGAAATAAAGAGGAAAGAGGAGAGAGAGAAAGCAAAAAAATAAGTGCTTTGAGAAATTGGCTTTCTACAGCCAAAAATAAACGAAATTCAGTATTTTGGATGTGAGAAAAAATAGGAAAGCTTCAGCTTGATTGGTTTCACTTTATTGCTGTAGAAATATATTTGGCTGTAGAAAGCTTATATTTGGCTCTAGAAAGATTCTAAAGTAATAACCAATCATGCCCAATCATAACTTTTCTTACCAAAATTGAACTTAATTTTTTTACAACTATTTTTCAACATAGATAATATATATATAAGCATATAAAAAATAGTAAATTGTGTTTTTAAAAAATGGTGTTTTAGTTTAAGTAATTTTACAATTCAAATATAAGTGTAATTAGTTTCAAAATAAATGTTGTCTTTGAATTTTGCACACCTATTAATAAACTTATGTTTTCTATAAGAATAACGTTAAGTATTGTAAATCAATCAATAGAAAAAACAAATATTGCAATATTTAATTGGTCAAAAAGTCAAACTCATTTAATTTATGCACAGATAATCTAAAAATTTAACTCTAAAACGACAATTTTTATGAAACAAAAATTTAACTCTAAAACGGACGGCCGGAAAGAGATTATAAACCTTTGTGTTAATATGGGAAAGTATTAGTAACAGTTGTGAAAGTTAAGTAGATGCAAAAAATTAATTGGGGAAAACTTCATTTAATACGGGGCACGAAATGATAATACACTGGATTTATAATACTTGACAGTTCATTTCGACCGTCCAGAGAGTTAATAATTTTTTAATGTTATAACAATCCAAGAGCGAATAAAGTGGAGCCATTAAGATATTCACTAATCACAATCTAATCTACCCGAAGTAGAAGGTGACTTTTCTTCCCAACTAATTTAAGCCTAACTACTTTCCTTAAGTGGAGTGTTGGCACACATATTTTATTTTTAATTCTTTATGAATTGGCAGTTAATACTTACTCTCACCTTATTTAGACCGCAAAATCCGGCATTGTGATTCGCATAACTGTTAACATTTGATATTTTTTGTTTTCATATATATAAAACTATTTTATGAATATATGATTAAACCATGCATGTGATAGGTGTAAGGTTCCAAATAGAAAAAAGCCCTTTCTATTATTCCCATAACAGTAGAGTTTGGTGACATGTATATCGACTCTCAGCAAAAGTTTGTATGACCAAAGCAAACTTTCCTGTTAGTAATCATTTTATTAATGAGTCATGTGCAAAAGGTCGGCCTTAAAATTGTGGAGGTTGAGACAAAATTAAAAAAATCGACACAACTATTTCATTTATTTGTTTTTTGGGTTGTTAAAAGAGTTGTGTATATATAAAATTTTAAAATTTGGGAGCCTATTTTAAATAGAAACGGACTTATAAGATGTGGGGGCTATAGGCCAATGTTTAATTAGCATATGCTTAGGGTCGACCCCGCATGCGCAAGACCCAATCCTATTTTTCTTACCATCCAAACAAGTTATTGTTTGAAAATCTAAACGTCTCACAGTTCGTAAATCCAAGCAAAAATCAGCTATGGAGGTTCAGTTCTATACTTAACCATTTTTATGAAATTTTACAAATCTTTCAGAGTTCTTAACATAAAAACGTACGTTTTATAGATAGGTTCAACCACTTTAATACATTCAGCTAGCTCACTAACACAAACTAACATTATACTTAACTTACAAGTTAATATACCCAATGGTTAACAAAATCTCCCATCCTTCATTTTTTTGTCCTGATTTTCGCGTGCTAACTCATTCTTTAGCATTATTTGCGACCACAAAGGAGACATAAGCAATTAGGGGTAGAAAAAAAAAATTCAATCCGAACCGACTCAAACCGACCCAACCAAGCCCAAACCAACCCTAACCAAACTATATTTTGTGTATAACCCAATTGGTTACGATTTTTTTCAACCCAAACAGTGGTTTAGTTCAGTTTGAAACCAGATCGAACCAATACCTAATGTGTTTTTTCATTATATACATCTTAAATAATATATTATAAATTAACAAACCCACAACTTATTAAATAAACACTAAATTTTTCTGTAAAACTAATTTTAAAGTTATTGTTTCACGGTATCTAGTTTCTACCTTTATATCAACACAAATACCTTAATCTTCTTCTTCACTTAACCATCTTAATTTTCTTTCCTAGTGATTAAAGAGATCATTCAGTCATCTCTATTGATTCTCTCTAGTTTATATTAGTAAACCATACTTTTGGTTAAGTTTGGTATGCAAATGCTAAGTTGTTGTCATTTGGTACTTTGGTGTCTCTAAGGTTTTCTTACAGAAAAATATCATTCGTTGAAATATTTTAACTCCAGTTTTGTATTTCTAGTTTTACAAAATGTTTCTTTTATTCAATTTTTTTACATAACATTTTTAAGAGCAATATATTTATTTTTATTGGATATTATTTGATAATATATTCAATACATTTCACAAACTGCGCATGGTCAAGCTCAACACTCAACCAAACCTGCTTGAACTCGACCAGTTTGACCCAACTCTTGGCCAAACTACCACTTAGTCCAGATTTCCATGACTTTCAGTCCCAACACATGACTTAGTCCAATTCCAGACTGATTATCTTGCACAATCGGATTCCCAACACCTTGATCATGATCTACCCGTGATCTGATCTTCGATATTCCTTGATCGATCCCACAACGGACCTTGATGCTTGTCAGGTATCTGTAATCATGTTTCCCAAGCATGATCTAAGGGGGTTTACAAAGCCTTGGTCTCATCCAAAGATAATCGCCCCAAGCTGTCCAGTCCTCAACTACACCCACCCCCTATATAGCAATAATGACAATTTTTGGATTGCCACAAAGATACATTGATATGTCTGAGCATTCACTTACCTTTCTATAATTAAAAATATATATTTAATATATATATATAGGCTTGACTGAAAACTAAAATAATCACCATCTTTCCCCAACTACTTAGTTATTTCCTCGCATCTTTCTTGAACCATCTTAATTTTCCCTTGATTCTTCAAGATTATTGCTTAACATTACGATTTAAACCTCTTGGCTCACAGTCTTTATCTTTTGGCTCGGCCACTCGGCCAATCTTCCTCTACTTAGTGATTTGCGGGTGCTACTATTCTCTCCTACTTAGGCATAATATGTCCTCGAATTTTTAGCCTTACTCTTCTTAGCTCGAACTACCTTCTTTTTACCAAACCACTTAGGGTATTTTTCCTTCATCATCTTCTCGGGTTCCAAGTCGTTTCTACAACGCCATCACAATCCCAAATGACCTGAACGTACTTGACCCTCTTCTTCCTTTCAGTTATTGTCTTTTTCCTGATTATTTGGATTGGTCTGCCCTCAACCGTGAGGTTTTCCCTTAGATCGACTGGAATTACTTTCATGATGTTATCTCGATTGGTAATCTTTTTCCTTAACTATAAGCCACTGCTCTAATCTTTTCCAAGACCTTAAAATGGACCCATGTACATTGGGTTAAGTTTTGCATTCTTAGCAGCTCGGTCTTTACCTTTGTAGGTAACGACCTTAAGATACACCATATCCCCAACAAAAAATTCAAGCTCTTTCTTTCTTTTGTCCGCATAGCTCTTCTGTTTGTCTCGAGCTTCTTTCATATTTATCTTGAAGATCCTAATCTTTTTCGTGGTTTCTTCCACAAAATTGAGACGATAAATTCTTTTCTCCCCCACTTGAGTCCAACAAAGGGGAGTTCGACACAGTTGACCATAAAGAGCCTTGAATAGGGGCATGTGAATGCTTGCTTGATAACTATTATTATAAGAAAACTCGGCCAAATGCTATTAGCTTTCCCACTTGCCACTCCAATCCATTACACAAGCCCTTAAAAAGTCTTATAGTATCTGGATGGTCTGTTCAGATTGTCCATCTGTATGTGGATAATATATCGTGCTCATATGCATCTTTGTTCTGAACTTCTTCTGAAGTGCTCTCCAAAATTCCGAATAGAATTTGGATTCACGGTCCAATATGATGCTTGATGTAACATCGTGCAACCACACAATCTCCTGGACATAGCTTTCGGCCAGCACTTCGGAATTGTCCATCCTATTCACGGCCAGAAATTGAGCAGACTTGGTGAGTTTGTCCACTATCACCCTAATCACATTTTTGCCTTTGACCATTGGCAATCTAGTCATAAAATCCATCGTGGTAATATCCTACTTCCACTCAGAAATAGGGAGACTCTGTAACAGACACTTGGTACTTGGTATTTGGCTTTAACCATCTGGCACATCTGACAGTATGCGACCCAACTTGTCACATCCCTCTTCATACCAATTCAATGATAATACATTTTAAGATCTCTATTAATCTTTGTTGAGCTTGGAGGTATTGAGAACTTACTTTGGTGCGCCTCTTTTAGAATTTTCTCTCCCAATTCTTTGTTGTTTGGCACACAGACTCGACCATTCACCAAGATTGTCTCGTTACTTGAAGTCTGTTACTCTGAATTTTCATTATTTGAAGCCTTAACCAGATTCTCATCTTTTTCTTGGGCTAATCTAACATTTTTCAATAAGTCTGCTTGATCAGCCGCCCCCAGCCCCAACGGCTCCAATTCGGCAGTAAAAGCACATAGCCTTAATGACCCGACAATTCCAACAAGACATTCCATGTCTTTCTTTGTGGCAGAAGCCACTTTTTTCCTGCTCAATGCATTAAAAACCAGATTCGCCTTCTCTGGATGGTAGGAAATTTTGAGATCATAGTCCGCTACCTACTCCATCAATCTCATTTGCCTCAAGTTCAACTTAAGATGACTGAACAAGTACTTAAAGCTTTTATGATATGTAAATACTCTGCCATATAGATAAGATCTTCAGATATTTAAGGCGAACACCACTGCATCCATATCCAAGTCATGAGTAGGATATTTCCCATCATGCTTCCTCATTTGTCTCGATGCATAGGCTATAACCCTTCCTTGTATACCACAAACATCTCATCTGGAATAGGTAATGCCAACACTGGAGTTTTGGGTAACATCTCCTTAATCTTCTAGAAACATTCCTAACATTCGTTAGTCCATACAAAAGAAACGTTTTCCTTGGTTAACTAAGGCATTAGCTGAGCCATACTTGCAAAGCTTTTGACGAATCTTCGGTAATATCCAGCTAAACCCAAAAAGCTCTTGATTTCTGATGCATTATGCAATATGGCTAATCCTTGATGGCCTTGATCTTTTCAGGATCCACTAACACCCCTTTGTCTGACACAACATGGCCCAAAAAGCCAATATACCTTTGCCAGAAGCTTCACTTGCTTACCTTGGCGAACAAGTGATGTTCCCTTAGGCGTATCATCACTATCCTTAAGTGATTTTCATGCTCCTCTTGGGTCTTTGAGTAGATAAGTATGTCATCTATGAAGATGATAACAAACTCATCTAAGCAGTCTTTGAACACGTCATTCATGAGCTTCATAAAGGTAGCATGTGCATTTGTTAGTCCAAACAACATGACTATAAACTCAAAGTGAGTGTACCTTGTCTGAAAGGCGGTCTTCTTAATATCATCTTCCTTGATAGGAATTTGATGATCTATATTTGAGAACCAAGTTTCCCCTCTGAGTTGGCCCAACAACTCATCGATCATTGGCAAAGGGTACTTGTTCTTAATAGTCACCATTGTTCAACCCTTGGTAATCTATATAGAGCCTGAAGTTATTGTCATTCTTCTTTACGAACAGCACTGGTACGCTCCAACCAGTGTCATTCGGTAAGGTGCCTTGGAAAATGGCGATGTCCCCAGATCAAACTCAATCGTAAATGGATTTGACATATCTGGTGGCAATCCACTTAATGACCGAAACACATCCTCTAATTCATGAACTATCAGAATTTTACCCAACATCCGGTCCAATGTCCACCGTCTAGATCATTGCCAAGTATGCCTTGTAGCCTTTATGAATTAGATTTTCCATTTGGATCATCGAGATCACAAGACTCCCACTAGTTGGACGTAGGCCTTGAAACTCCAACATCCCTTCGGCCGTTGTGAACTTCACTTGGCTTCTGTGACAGTCAAGATGCGCCTTGTACTTCCCGAGCCAATCCATTCCAAGGATCACATCGTAAAATTCACTAGAAACATTATTAGAATGGTTGGAAGGTTCAACCGGTCTATCACCATGGGCACGTTCATCACCTTTATAAACATCTCCATGACTTGTGGTCCCGCAACTTTCACCAAGCTACACTAATTTCTAGGCTCCTTCTCGAACCCTCCTAGCCCAACTAGATTCGGACTCACAAAACAGTGAATAACTCCTGAATCAAATAGAACATGGATTGCCAAACCACATATGTGAATGTTCCCTACACATTCACCTCGAATGCTAAGGTTCCATACACTTTACTTTTCAAGAAATTTTTTTTTCTACTTAGAGATTTTAAAGATGAAGGATAGGGACTCATTAGTAATCGGCCTTGCGGATGCGCTTATCCCTGCACCATCTGCAACCATCATGTACACCATTGGAATTACAGCTTGCCGATTTAGTGGTGGTGGCAGATCTTTATTTAATTGTTTCCCTACCCGCTGCACCAACTTCGGGAAATACAATTTGATGTGGTCGGCTTCACCAAAATGGTAGCATACTCGTGGTTCGTTATCCCTTCATTACACCTCCGACTTTGGATTCCTATCAGGATAATCACGTACCTGATATCCTAAACTACCACAAAGATGACACGCTCGTGAACCAGCCCAACATTCACCACTGTGGTTCTTCCCACATTCAGGACATGGTCTACGTCCACCTAACTTGCTTGAACCATCCAGTTTTCAAACTTTTATATCACAAATGGACTAAGCATCATAGTCGTTTCTTTAGCCATCATTCTAGCCTCTTCACTCATCCTATATTCCATCATCGCAACTTTTCAACCAACTGCAGAATTGATGATAAATTTTTAATAAAACATCAGTTCCTGATCTCAAGTCTCAGGCCTCTCATAAACCTTTAAACTTGTACCTTCTCATCATCCAATTCACGACCAGCATACTTTCTAAGCTGGTTGAATTTTGCTTCATACTCTCACACACTTTTTGTGCCTTGGTGCAACTCCAGGAATGCACATTCCATAATCAAACTTTTCCTGTGGAAAATACTTCTCTATGAACTTCTCACAGAGGATTGCTCAAATGTTAATGTTCCTTTAACTTGAAGTACCTAACCATCAAATGTGTGCATCTCTCACTGGATAGTGTACCGAAATGTCCCTTTTATATTCTTCAAGATAAAAAAATGGATTTGAAATTCTGTTCTATCCTCGACACCCACATATCCGCCTCTATCATATTTGTCCCTCTAGAGAAGAAAAAATGATGCATATGATCATTACCTTAAGGTGGGTAGGACAATTCACCGGAACTTCTTCCTCCATATCCACACTAGGTGGATTATTCCCAATAGGAGATTGATAGTTAAGTTTTTTACGTGTCAATTCCTATTAAACTTTCATGTCATTGTAGTATAAATAGGTGTCAATTTAATCAGATGTGTTTTTAACCACTCTATATGCAATTGGAACTACTAATTCAAGTCAAATAAGAAAAAGGGGGTAGTTAACAATCCTAAACAAGAAAACATGCAGAAAATAAACAAGACATGAAAGTTAACATGCATAAACAAAAACTAAGGGTAGACAGCAAGTGATATAATAATAGAAGAGAAAATGTGGGTAAAAAGCAATCAAAGGGGAAACAATTCCTAAAGATGGGGGTAATTGACCAGTGATCTTCCATGTACTTCCTAGACACCTAACATACCTCAAGCAATGAGTTAATCCCTAGACATCAGATTCATAAACAACCAAGTCCAATCTCTTGATAAATGATTTCAACCTAAGCAATAACTCTCATTAACGATACACTACCTAGCATGCATGAAGAACCAATATGCTACAACCAATAAACACCCTAAACATTTAATCTCTTAGGCTAGGTATGCAAACCTCTGAAATCACTTGTTTAGACATTTCATCAGCCACCTTTTAGGTGCGAAAATGTCTAATAATAGATTTCGGTTGAACCAATTTTTGCATGCTAAATGAGGCCTAACCAAGAGATTTGTGTTATTTAGTTTAGTGGTTTAGTATAGATTAGATCTTAATGTTCCATAATTGTGTGATTATCTAAGAGATTGTCTTAATTGTATGATTAGGAAAAGAATTAGTCTATATTTGAGAATTTTAGACCAAGGATTAGCTAATCACCCGCATCATGCACATTTTTGGAAAAACTGCGCATGGTCAAGCTCAACACTCGACCAAAACTGCTTGAACTTGACCAGGTTGACTCAACTCTTGGCCAAATTGCCACTTAGTCCGGATATCCTAAGACTTAACTGATTTTATCCGACTTTCAGTCCCAACACATGACTTAGCCCAATTCTAGACTGATTATCTTGCACATTAGGATTCCTAGCACATTGATGATATAGTTGTGATATAATTCGGTCTAATCATTGGTCTCATCCAAACGCATTCATCCCAACTGGTTCGCTCCTCAACTACACCTACCTCCTATATATCAATAGTGATAATTTTTGGATTGCTACCAAAGATACATTGATATGTTTGAGCAGTCACTTACCTATCTATAATCAAATAAAATTTTTTATTTAATTTATAGATAGGCTTGACTGAAAACTTGAACAATCAGCATCTTTCCCCAACTACTTAGTTATTTGTCGAATCTTTCTTGAACTTTTCCTCGATTTTTCCATATTATTGCTTAAATTTAGGATTCAAACCTCTTGGCTCACGGTCTTTATCTTTTGACCCTGCAACTCGGCCAATCTTCATTTACTTAGTGGTTGCATATGCTACATCATACCCTATAAAGTTCACATTATATCAATTCGTTGATCAGTAAAAGAAAAATCCGTCTTGTTTTATAAATATGTCCATATTATATATATATATATATATATATATGCATTAATTAACATGTTCTCAAATTTGACAAAATGAAATTAAAATGTTCTAAAATTATAAATAATGATCCAATCTTATAAAAACGGTATGATGAAGCTAATTATTCAAATTAAATATTTTAGCAAGAAAAATTTAAACAAATATAGAAATATCTTTAGTTGTTGAATAAAATAAAAATAAAAATATTTCAAATGATGGAAATTAATAGATGTTGATTTAGTCATTACGTTGACAAAATATATGAATTAACATAAATTAAGATAATGCATTTGTCTGAAGAAAAAAATGCAAGAAGTCGCCAACAGATCAGTTGATCTTATGGGGTTGGGCGGCTTACGACATGACGATCCTTTTTACATGTTGAACTCTTGAGTCTTTTTTGGCAATGGAAAACTAATACAAATTGGCTTATAAATGTGAGATGTTCTATATAGATTTAAAAGAATTGGTGGAGATGGTCACCAACTCAGCTGAGTAACCCAATTTTGCTTCAAAATTGGAAAATATCAATTCTTTCCTACTTGTCCATCCCAGCTTTCGTTTGCTTCACTCTCCACAACTTCTAAAAGGTGTGTAGATACACTTGCATGTGTTGCAGAATGAAGGCGGAAGAAAATTTGTTCCTTTAACTCATATTTTTGGTGACAAAAAATAATCGCCTTTATCATTTTGAACTGACTTTCAATTAGTGTATAGTTTTTTCAATATTGATAACGTAGCTAGGTACAAATATTGCTCTAAGTCTATAAGGAGTAGAATGGTCTATAGACATACTTAGTAAGTGATGAATATATTTTCCTCTCTTGTTCTGTTCGTTAATTGTTAACTCTTGTGAATTGATCATTGAGTAGTTTTGCGGCGCTTTATTTGGCTCTTCGTTGAATAGGAGGGACCACAACAAATAATGTTAGGATTTTTAGTGTTCTCGTGATTTTTAAATGTTTTTTTTTTTTGTAATCACTTCTCTTATATACGTAAAAAAGAATGTTTGGAGCCGATACAGGCATGGGTTGAGATACGACAAGAGTTAGCGAAATATACAAAACGCCGAAAACTTTAAACAGAAAAACTATAGTAGCTCTGTTTAATTTTATTGAAAATGACTATAATTTATCTGAATTATATTCCAACTGTACGCTCATGAATGGAGTTTTTAAAAACAATAAATATATTATTGAATCAATTAACTTTTTTGGCCAACAATTTCATACAATTTCAAATTATAAAATCACAAAATTTAATCTAAAAATATACATTTTTTTTCTATATCTAACATGATTTAAATTATTTAAAACCAATTTATATATATATCATAAACCTCAAAATATAAACTTAAAACCCAAAAATATAAACTCAAAGCCCCAAAATATAAACTTAAAGCCTCAAAATATAAACCTCAAACCTCATAATATAAACCCAAAAAAAAAAATATAAACCCTAAACTCAAATATAAACCCTAAACCAAAAATATACATCTTAAACAAAATATTAACTCCAAACCCAAAATATATACCCTAAACCCAAAATATAAACCCTAAACCCAAAATATAAACTCTAAACCCAAAATCTAAACCTAAACCATAAACCCATAATATATATCCTAAACCCCAAAATAAATTTAAATAGTTCGTATACCTAATTGTCAGTTTGTATATTAAAGAAATTGGGTGAAAATATTTTCGCGAGTGAGCGAGAGTGAGAAAGAGAGAGTGAAATAGAGTGTGAGAGAGACATGGTAAATATGCATATATGCTATATTTTTCGTTGGAGAGAGAGAGTCCACACCTACTTATAGGTGTTATATACTGAATTTTAGAATGTTTTGATGTTAGTTAGTGCAATTTTCCTATATTATTTTACTTTGGTTCACATTTATTTATTGTATTTCATAAAATTTAAATACTCCGGTTATAACATATAATGCATTATTATTTATAAACATTAATTTTTAAGAATTAGAGAAAAACTTTAAACATCAACATTTAAAAACATAGAGATTAATTAAATAATAGTGTACAATTAGGATATTACTAGTTGTAATTCTTTTACTTCGAAATTGGTTTCTTTTATTTTTTCAAGTAAAAAATTTACAGATTTGGTAAAATTAAATCATCAATGAAGAATTTAGATGAATAGCTCAACGAGATGTTAAAAGGATATTCTCATCGACAAGATGTGTCGTCTAGTTAAATGTGTATGTCGGTATAATATATGGAGCAGAACCACGTGGCAAATGTTAGTTATGACCAACTATCGAATCAAAACTACCACATGCTTGCTTCTAAAGTATTTTTAGTTTGTGCAACCTTACAAATTATATTGTGGCAAGAAAATATTGAGGGGCCCTTTTGCAGTCAACAAATTTGATTTTTAATAATCAAAGTGCATTCAATATTTATTAAACTTTTACATGTGTTACTATAACACGAAGTCAATACAAAAAAAGAAAAGAAAAAGATGATGGAATCATTCAAGAGATATAGTTTGTGTAATTGCATTTACGCAAGAACTGAATAATATGTGTATAAGTTTATAAACTAGAATTCTGGTTTATAAAATATATACATGTATATAGAATAGGTTTAAGAGATATATATACACCAAGACCGATCTTGATATTTTAAAAATCGTCATCTAAAATGAAAGTATATATTTTCATAATTAATCAAATAATTGACTGATTTTTCAATTAAGATTTTTATAAATGAAAATAGATTAACGACTAGTAATTGTTATATTTGGGCTTATTAAATCGATCATGCATATATATAATTCATTATAACCACTCCTGCTAAATTACTATTCCATGTGTTTCATAATATAAGATGTTTTGGTTAAAAGCGCGTATATTAAAAAAAAAAATTTTTATTTAAAATATTATATATATTATACATTAAAAACATTTAACCAATCAATAAAAAGCTAACATTTTATTATTGGATGTGGACAATTTAATAGCTTTAAAATCTGCATAAAAATACGAAAACATCTTATATTTTGGAACATAAATAATTCTCTAAAACATCTTATATTATGGAACGGATGAAGTATTTTAAAAACAATCAGGCATTGCAGCCTTTTCATTTATTTATTTATTTTTATTTTTATAACTCTGGTATCCTAACGCTCCTGACAGACAGGAATCCACGTATTAGACTATCGGTTCGTGCAGACTAGCTACGTGGGTGACCAAATGGTTCTTCACGTGTCGATCTCGTTATGACGGAACTAAGAATCTATTACCACCAGAGCTAAAAGCTTCCGTTAGCTTTTAAATTTTTAAAGCTATATATATATATATATATATATATATACATATATCAAAACTAGAAATAGATATTTGTAGATATTTGTTCTGTTCTAAATTAATTACAATATCATATTTGCTTGATTGTATGGAAATTGAACGTATATGAAAGTATTTACAAATACTTTCCCAGTTTAGACTCCTCGAACTCCAAAGTCCAATTGTTATCGATAAAAGTAAGAGAACTACTTGATCTTGCTCGGGGCACGTGTTCATTGGTTAGTTGGGCATAAATTTAAAGTTAAAAAAAAAAAGTAGGGCATATGGTCATCGTTGTGGTCCTTGTGGATAAAAGCAAGAAAATGAATATTGCAACAAATAGAAAATATGTTCTTAAACAATTAATATGTTCCTATTTTTTATGCAAAAATTTAGGGAGAGTGACGAACAAGATGATGTATACCACTATAATCGTGCCTCGTATGGTATAAAAGATAAATGCCAATAATGCACGCCACATTACATTACTTATACTTTCGAAAATTTAGTAAATGTCGGTCCAAATTTAAATAGCGTCTAAATCGTAACTAAAATATGATACTTTCAAAATTAAAAAGAAAAAAGAGAAATTATGTGTTAGAGAGAATCAAATACAAGACATGCAAAGTTAAATTCGATTACTCAGCTACGATACCAAAGTTTTTCTAATAAATTTGGTGTCCTAACATTTATGTAAATTTTAGCGCTTAAATCCGTTGCTTTACGAGCTTTACCCCATAACAATTCTTGACTTTAGTATATACAGTACGTATAAATTGTGAATTTCAAACTAATGGATTCAATTCAGTTGAATATTTAATGCTGAATATCATAAAGCTCCCCAGAAAGAAACAAACCGCATTAAACAGTCCGGGAGATTTTATGTTCTGTGGACTGGAGGTCGACCTTTCAGCGTTAAGATAGGCCAATCACGTTTTGTATTTTAATGATTTATTTATAACATTGCATATTAGTGTATTTGTTTATTTTATAATACACTCTCCTTTTCCGAGTATCGTATAGTAGCATTTTTAATAGTTTATATGCATTCAATATATTATACTATGATTCGCGTGACATGCAAATATATATATATATATATATATATATATATATAATTATTTATAAATTTGATAACCAAGCTTAATTGTAGGATATGGGCCATTGCCCCAGGCCCAATGAGACCAAGTCCACCTCCAAAACCCGACGTTGCGAAGCCCATTTTATAGGATCGACGACGCAAGTGGGATCACCGACAAAACATTGCACCTAACCTCCTTTAGTTCGGCGAACAATGGTCTACGGACCGACTCGCCGGATGAACAAGACGCCTAGCCAACTGTCTTGCGTAGACAAATGATGACAAAACGAGTATAAATAGAAGACGAACCCGAAGTAAAAAGAGGTTAGCATTAATTGAGAGAGTCTTAGAAAGAAGTTAGAGAGACAAATCGACGACCTGAACTCTTCTGTAACTTGTCTCTAAGTGCGTCAGATTTGTCGACGCGCTTCACATTACTTCGCTTGCAATCTCACTTATCAAATACGAACTCAAATCCAGGGAGACCGACGACCCTAGATTCAACATTAATTATGAGTTATCTAATTAGATTCTGATGTATAATTTAAATTTAGATAGAAAACAAAATCTAATCAGCACCATAATATAGCTATGCTATTTCAGAACATATGATCCAATATATTTTCAGTAATCTAAATTTTCTATCAAAATAAAGATACATTTGCATATTGAACGATATTGTGAAGAGACAATAAATGTGATAATCATTAAACTATTTGCTCATTCTTAGACATATATAATATATAAGATATTGGCTCTGTTTATTTTACAGTCGCTAGCGGTAGTGACCAGCGATAGCGATTACCAATCACTAGCAATAGCGATTGTTTTTGTTGTTCATTTCACAATGGCCAGCGACTGATCGCTGTGTTGTTTGTTTTGCAATTGCTAGCGACTGATTATTTATTTTTAATTTTTTTAATTTACCTTATTTATTTAGTTTGTTTAACTTAATTAATTTACATAATTTATTATTTAATTTAGTAAATTAATTTATTATTTAATTTAGTAAATTAATTTATTATTTAATTTAGTAAATTAATTTATTATTTAATTTTAAAATAAATGAATTTGATTTATTTTATTTTACTTTTTATAACATTTTGAATTATCTTATTTAATTGATTTATTTACTTTATGCTAATTTATTTCAACTCATTTTATCTTAAGTTTTGAAAATAATGTTTTATATTTTCAAATTACTTATCTAATTTAAAATATATAACTAATTTAAATTGTATAATTAATTTAATTTATTTAGATTAAGTTTAATTTAATTTATTTTTGTTTTTAGAAATATTTAATTTTAAATTTGTTTTAATTTTTTTATATAATTCATTTAGCTTATTTAATTTATTTTATATTATTTATATATATATATTATTTATTATTTATTTTATTCTATTCTACTTAATT
>OVBE01010544.1:0-14904 GCA_900406425.1 Iberis pinnata
TGCTAGTACACACCCATTTGGATTGACAACCTTACATACTACAATGACCATGATAGTATTGTAAATGATTGATACCTAGAAAAAATCCTACTATTAGTAGTACCATCAATAGTTATCTATTGATAGCCAAGAAGGCTTAATACTCAAGATCGAGGATATATACTTTGGATCGATAAAGTTCTTGTATGAATGCACAATTTCGGGTGTTCATATTATCCTCTAATACATTAGAGACCTTTCAATTTAGATTGTTTACTAGATCCCTAATATGTATAGTAGATTGCTTTTCATCCATATTCCAATTATCTAACTAAACACAAGTCTGTAAAGTGTCCACCGTTCTTTACTGCTTTTGCACAATTACAAATTTACAATTCATTGGCTCCCCTCCCCTTTCTCCCTCTCACCTAAATGCTTTTCCAGCCATAAAGACATGTTTGGCTTAGAATCCTGGAAAGGCAATATTCCTTTATAATACTATTCTTTTAGAAGTTAGACAAATAGGAAATCCTATTTTAGATATAACCTCCAAAATTGTTTGACCAACAAAACTTCGTTAAAATCTTCCAATGACTTAAATCCAATTTCTACCAAAATTTTTGGTTGACATAACATAGAAAAGGTCACCAATGAATGTCTATCAAATTCTTCTTTGAACTTTACCAAATATTTGCTATTGTAGTTGTTAGCTTTTGTAGAAGTATTTTTGATAAACAGAACATGACATAGGTCGAAAGGGCTTGGGCCACAAACTTAATCATGAATTCTTTCCACCATTCGAAAGAAATTTGACAAACCATTTATTAATCCATAAATTAAGACGATTTCACACATAATCAAAAAATTGTCTTGAAATTATACATTTTTTCAAGTTATTGATGATCGTGCTAAATTAATGGAATGATATTCATTATTCTTGATGAAGAATTTGTTTTTAAAGGATTTAACATGCATTCCATGTCTACTAGGGAACCAAAAATTTTATGAGCTAATTATTGTGCACAAACTTCTCTCATCAAGCCTGGTTTTTAAGTTTTTACAACTTAGTTCATTTTTTATTGAATGCAATTGCAAAATTGCAGTAGTTATTGTTGTCTTACTTAAAAAAAAAAAAAACTTGTCCAAGATTTGATTAAACTTGTCCAAGATTTGATTTACATCCATAATAATCCATATCTTACTTCTTACAATAGTAAATTGAGATCAATATGAAGATGACTTGGGTGTGAGATATTATAAGTTGATTTTGGTAGGGCCTTCATACTATTTACATCCAAACTATTTCCACTTAAAATTATCGGATCTTCAAAAATTTACCTAATTGGGTATAGTTGGGTACACTAAACATGGTTTATATCTTAACCAAAGTTAATTCAACCACTAAGTAATGTGTACAATGGGACATTAAATTAATAAACCATTAGTCAATGTGTTGACTTATTCGATTTTTGTCAAAACATAATTGGGGATTAGGGTTTGTCACTGATAGAAAATTAATTTTTGTGTCAAAAGAGAAAAACAATTTCACACTTCATGCTCATTGATGATGGCATGTCAAAGTCAAGAGTTTCACTTGTTATAAGAGATAGTGGGTTCGATGAAGATTCAGACGCACATAAAACTCGAAAAAGGGATGACACCGGTCAGTATTCCCCATCCCCCCCTAGAAATCTACACCCAAACTCAACGATTATTTGAGGTGCATTTAAAAGGGAGTTCATATCATGTGAATATGCCAAAGAGGACTTGCATCTTTTTCAAATGGCAGATAACATGCATACATTATGAGCATGCTTACAAAACTATTATTGATGCCAACTTAAATACAAAGAGTATGCATTTAACTTCTTTTCACTATTTATGTGGAGGGAGACCTACAATACTCAATGAATCCAGTTGGAAAGGCAATATTTTGGATGAATAGTTGCTACAATTTAATGGTTTCTCCTTCCACACCTATGCCCACTGATCGGAAGAAGAAAAAGAAATCCATATTTGTAAGAAAAAATGAAAAATCTAATCACATAAGAAGAAGACACGATCATTACAATTATCGAGAAGAGGTGAAAGTATTACACATTGTAGATCATGCGATTTAGTAGGACACAATGCGGTATGCTGCATGATTCACCCACACAAAAGGCATAAAAAGATGCATCTAAACATGTCAGATTTCAATTACTTGTAGAACAATCAATTGATTGTGTTGTTCACTTGTACTTGTTGAACCATGAATTGTGTCGTTGATTTTTTTGTTTCAGGGTACATCAAAAAGCTCAAGCCAAGTGCAACATACATAAGCAAACCAACTTTCTCAACCTTCATAAACAAGCAGAACTAGGCTTTTATTTAATGGTCTAGTTTCATGTTAAGGGTCTTTTCATGACTACACCAAGACAAATACCTACACAAAAATACAATAACCAAGACCTTAAAATCATAAACAAAACAACACGATGCATAAAACACATACCACTTAACCATGAGTGCAACACAACTTTAACTTCATCCCTGTTTTATGTACCGAACAAAATAGTGACAATCATATATAGACAAATTTTGAAAACAAACCAAGATTTCCTATCGAACGATATAAAAGTGCTTAGACAATATGCTTTTGTGAACAATTCACCATGATCAAGTTGGGTAATATATAGATACGGTCTACATTGAATGGAAATCTAGTAAAATAAAATTGTTCGTTACATATGGATTAAAAGTTTGTGTTGTAACCATAAAAAAACAGGAAAATGAAACAGAGAGATTACATCATAACTTTTAACCACAACTCTGACATTTTTAACGGAACAGAAATATTACAACAAGTCGTTTTATTAAGTTAACAGAAGTTTGACTCCGTTAGTTATGTTAACTTGTTGACTAATTTGGTGTGAAATTATGTAAAGTAAAAAAAATATGTTTTAAATGAACTTCAATAAAAACTTGGTGTATTAAATGGCTCACTACAAAATTTATGGTTAAAATGGCTTCAATTTGAAAATTCATAGTTTGAATAACTTTTTTTTCAAATTTAAAATGCTTAAAATTGTTTGAAATTTATGTTTATGCTTTCATAATAATCTCAGGGGAAAAAATTCATGTAAATCACAAGCTTCCAAAATTGAGCCAATTTAACCACTAACTATTAAGTGAGCCATTTAATACACAAATTTTTCACTAAAAGTCATTTAAAACATAAATTTTCTTTGGTTTTGTCTAAATACACATCATATTAGTCAGCTGTTAATTTTAATTAACGATGTTAACTTTACAGTAGAATCAACCTACAATATAACACCACATCACCTTCTCCTCTCTAAATCTTCATACGTCTCTGAGAAGTTTCTCTGTATCTCTGCTTGTTTTTGGCTTTTACTTATTCCTCAAGTATACTCATCTGTATAATCAGGTGTAGAAAGTAGAAAAGAAGAAATGCTATTGAAGTGTACGATGCAAAAAAGAATGGAGTTCTTTGATCTCGATTAGGCACTCGTCCTTGTGTTACAACTTACATAACTTGAAGATGAAGAATTAAATTATTAGTCATAACATTGGTTGTCCTGTGTATGTTGGAATAACACTGATGAATCTTCTATAGATCATATGCTTTTTGTATGGTTCATGATAAGAGATTTTGTCATTTGATGGATATTTTTTTACCAAAATCTTAATGTTGCTCTTCAGCAAGCTCAGAAAGAGCTTAAGGCACACAATAAAGGTAGAATCAGGCAAAATTAAATATTTTGGAATCGTCTTATTCTCTCATTAGTCTTGCTTGGCAGCAAGAGCAGCAGCTTGACCTCTAAGACGACCAGTCCTTCTCGTAGCAATAAGATCTACCTTTTGTCCGGTACTGGCGTGACCAATATGTTGATGGTTACCTCCTCCATGAAGATGCTCGACTGGGTTCATAGCCACACCACGAACCTTAGGCCAACACACGGTACTTGTGGTATGCGTTACCTGCCTTTAGCATTGACCAATCATCGCCCTGCATCCACTTGGTAACTTAATCATGTTCCAAAATTTAATCATTTGTTACATCCCATATTTAAGAAAGAAATATAACTATATTATAAAAACAAAACCTGCTGGTGTCGTTTTCAGGATTGTGAGCGATTACAATGGCGTAATCACTAGACAACAGGGATAGAGCTGAGAGGGAAAACATTTCTGACGACGAGAGTAGCTCTTTAACCGCAATAAAGAAACTGACCGGTGTACATACCTTCAGCAGCGACGAAGAGCTCCTTCTGCTTCTTATAAGAGGAGACTAACACTAGTGCAAGAAAACCGAAATTCGAATCCAAACCTCAACCCGAAAAACATACCCGAATCAAAATCGAACCGAAACTATAAAGTACCCAAACAAATTTTGTTTTCTAGAAGTTTGGATATCCGAACCTGAACAGGTGGATATTACTCAAAAAACCCAAATTTATGATTATTTTATTAAATTTGTAGTTATATATAAGTTTTAATATTATATATGTTAATATATTCATGAGAAAATAGATTTTAACTGGTAAGTTATTTAATTTGATGAAGTAATGAGTTTTTTTGGGTCTTATTTATTTATTTATACATTAAATTATGTAATTAAGTTGAATTAGCATAAAAATAAATCTTGTATAGTTTTATATAATATTTTAAACTTTATAGAATAAATAATTCAAAATGAAAAAGAAGAAGACATCATATTTAAGCTAATTATTAAACATGTTTAACACTAATTACAATTTTAAGTCGATTCAAACTACAAAATTCTAGATTGGTTTTATTCGAGTTTTAATAAATTTGTTTTTTAAATATCCGAACACGAACCAAAACTAAAAAATATTCGAAAGGGTTCTAGAATTCTTTACCGAAAAACCCAAAAAACTTAACTCGAACCTGAACGGATACCCAAATGCTCACCCTTATTTAACACAAAAAATTTCATGAAATATCATAAAATATTAACTTCTGCATAAATATACCGTACATTTCCAATATTCTCAAATATTCCAAAAATAGGTACCAATCAGCATTGTACAGGGGATAATTGGATCTTTTGTTTTCTTCAATTAATTTATCTTTTTTATTTTAATATTTTTTATTTATAATTTATTTATTAACTTATTAATTGTATTTCCTAGCAAATAAATTAATTTATAGTATATAGTTGTAATTTGGATTATGTAGACTTAAATTTGACATATATTAGTTATTTGTGATATATGTATATTAAATTTATTTTGTTTATGTAATTCAATGTTAATTTATACACAATAGTTAATATAATCAAATGTTATAAGTCTATTAAATTTCTTATGTTGGTATTTTTTATAATATTGATTATCAACTAGTGAAAATTAATTAGTTAGTGTATTTGATAATTGTATATTGTTTTTTTATTAAATATTAAAATGATATAAATGAAGAAAAGTTTATTAACACAGTGTTGCGTTTAGATAGTAAACAAAAATGGTAGAGCTCAAAAAAAAAGAAGAAGCGCGCTGAGGGAGGGATATAAGATTGCCTCGTTAAAATCTGTCACTAGAAAACATTGAGGGATAAAACTAGTGACAAGAAAAGGATTATATACATTATATCCAGCTGCACTTTTGGACATGAGTAGGTGAGGATAATGGTGAGAAGCCGGTATAAGGTGGGTAGAACGAAGCCTATACCAAGGATTAGACGCCGAAAGCAGCCCATCAGGATGCCAAAGCTGCGAGCCGAGGGTTACTTTCATTATGAAGGCTACTTATATGGTAGGCAATGGTGCGGGAGATGAGCTTGCAGAGCTGGTTGGTAGTGCGCCAAGGTTGATCATGCGCGTGGTTATTCCTTTCCTTCCATAGGTGATAGATCGAGGACTGAAAAGTTATGCTTCAGGAGGACTCTATCAATGACTGGTAGGGAGTGATGCTTGAGAGATCAGATTGTTGCTGTCCAATCCGGGTTCGTGTGGTGGTGAAGGAAAGGCGAGGCAAGAGTACTCCAGACCGTGAATAAGAATGGGCAGGCGAAGAAATGGTGGTCACGGGTTTTGTCAGGCTCTCTGCATAGCGTGCAAGCTTGCTAGCGTCCCCATGTTCTCATTCGAGCCCCTGTAGATAATCTGTCTAACATAGCAAGTCAAGTGATAAATGCATAACGAGGTATAGGCTGTGAAAACCATATAAGAGACGACCATGTGGTTTTAGGAGAGTGGGTGCATATCTGTTTCCAGGTAGTAGCGGAAGTGAAATGAGGCTTGTACTCGTGATTGAGGTATCGCCAGAGTGGAGTGTCATAGCCAGAGCCCGGGCTTGGAGTCGGTAGAGCAAGGATTTGATCACGAAGATTGCGGTATGCTAGGACCCTAGATGTACAAATGTGCCAACCAGACGGATCAGCAACCTCGGAAACCATTGCTAGGCGAGGGATTCCGAGTTCCGTAATTCCTGACAAACCTGCAAGAGAGATCAAGGGACCAAGAGGGGACCAAGAGTCATACCAGAACGATGAGGTGTGGCCATCTTGGATAGAGTATATGAGGAATTGAATTGCTAGAGGATGAATCTTGAGAAGTTTGTGACACACCCAAGACCCACGAGATGTATCTGGAGCGTCCCAGAGAGTTGCATGGCAAAGTAAATACTGTTTCGTCCAAGCACGCGTGAGAGAGGTGTTGTTTGATAACAGCCGCCAAATAAGAGAAAGAGCAAACACCGTAGATGTGTCCTCGAGTCGCCAATACCCGACCCGCCTTCGTCTTTGGGCCTGCACACGTTAGTCCAACAAAGCTTAGATAGATGGTGATTAGTCTCAGTACCTGACCAGAGGAAGTTACTACAAAGGCTATTGATCTCGCGAAGACAACGCTTTGGCAACTGGAAGGCTGATTGCCAAAAGTTGACGGTGCTAATGATGGTGGAGTTGATAAGCTGAAGATGTCTTACGAAAGACAGAAGCTTAGATGACAAGTAAGTGATTCGTGAACGAATGTGATATATGAGGGGAGCGTAATCAGCCAAGGTAAGGCTAATGGTGGTTAACGGTAGTCCAAGATAACGAATGGGTAGGGATTCGAGACGCAAGTTGGTATTAGAGAGGAAACAGTGAAGTGCTGGTTGGGGGCTCCCTGGTAGATAGATAGACGATTTTGATAAGTTGAGGCGAAACCCAGACGCGTTGCCAAAAGTGTCTAAAACGTCTAAGATTCCCTGAAGCAAGGATAGAGTGCCATCGGAGAATATTAAGATGTCATATGCAAAACAAAGATGAGTTAAGCCATAGCAGCACAACGAGGGTGATAACCAAACAAGGTAGAAGCAGCCGCCTGATAAGTGATAAAACATTAGTGGCAATAATGTAAAGATAGGGGGAAAGAGCATAACCTTGTCTGATGCCTCTGCGACTAGGAAAATAGCTAGTTGGCATGCTATTGACTACAATCGAGAAGGTGGCCATGGATAAACACAAGTGAATCCAGTGAAAAATCTATCTGGGAAGCCCATCACCTGAAAAACAGACACTTTGAAACGCCAGTCAATGATATCAAAAGCTTTTGAAATATCCAATTTAAGTGTGAAACGAGGAGAGATGGTTGGCTTATGATAGTCCTTTACTACTTCGGTGGCTAGAAGAAAATTTTCAAGAAGCAATCGATCCTGAACAAAGGCACTCTGGTTTGGTTCAATTGACTCAGGGAGATAGAGCTTGAGGCGATTCGCTAGAATCTTCTATATGACTTTGTAGATGACATTACAACATGAGATCGGCCTGTAATCCTTGATGGTTTATGGCTTGTTGAATTTGGGGATGAGTGAGATGAGGGTGGCATTGATACCCGCTGGAATGAAACCATACATGAAGAAGGATTGGATTGATGTAATGAAATTGTTACCAATGATAGGCCAAGCAGCCTTGTAGAACTCCGAAGTGTACCTATCTGGGCTGAAGCTTTATTAGATGGCATCGAAAACAACGCTGATTGTATCTTGGGAACAAGAACCAGAGCTTCTAAGGATGATATAGCTTCGGGGGTACAACGATATGTGAGCAGCGTTGACAAGGTAGCCGCGGAGATTGGGGTGAGATCCTGTTGGTCTTGAAGGAATTCTCTGAAGTCAGAAACCGCTGTGGATTTAATCTCATGGGCATCCGTGATAGCTTCACCATTAGGAAGGACCAACCGCTTAACATTAATTCTCGATGCTCGGCACCTGCTAAACGATGGAAAAAGCAGTATTGTGATCACCATGCTTCAACCAGTTGATACGAGATTTTTGTTGGTATAATCTATCCTCCGCAGCCGGTAAGGAACACCATAGATGAGCCGCTTCCTGCTCCGCCTGAAAGGATTGTTCGGAGGAGTGTGATAGATCTTGGGCTTGAAAGTGAAGAAGATGGTCGAAGGCACTACGAGTACGACCTGTTAGGTCACCATAGTTCGAAGAGTTGAGCAGTCGAAGAGGAGGTTTCAAGGATTTGAGCCGAAGATGAAAAAACGCAATGCTAGGCGAGAATGATATAGTGCCGGGTTAGGAAGCCATTGGGACTTGAAAATATCGAAAAACGAGGAGTCATCAAACCATAAGTTGTGAAATTTAAAAGGCTTACGAGTATGAGTGATATGAGAAGCAAAGTGGATGAGACAATGGGCAAGGTCAAAGATTTCGTTTGTTTCGAAAGCAGCATAGGTATGTGGATAAGTGGCTGTCAAAAGTGTCATTGATTAGAGCACGATCCAGCTTTTTAGAGATAGGATTGTCTGCTTGGTGATTCCATCATGTGAAGCGAGACCAATATACTATAGGTCAGTTAGATCGCATGTATGAACAAAACCCTGAAATCGATTCATCCCAAGCTGCCGAGAGAGGGAGCCAAGAATGGAATGGTCTGCGGTGGCTAATACTTCATTGAAATCACCAAGGACCAGCCAGGGGATGGGACATGACCCATAGAGGGATCGACTCCGACATAGGGCTGTCCAAAGCTGCATTCTCTCAGTCTGAAAGTTAGAGGCATTAACACAATAAATCATTAGAATGTCTCCAGTATCAAGAGTAACAAAAACCGTAATAAATTGAGTTGAGATCAAAAGATGAGTGACAACAACCCCCTCTTTCCAATAAACCTATATACGACCAAGGCGGTGGGCTGAATAATTATGAATAATGGTCCAACCCGGTAAGGCACATTGAACAATGGTAGGGAATTTAGAAGGGTGAACACGCATTTCAAGGAGACATCCAAATTAAGGCTTCGTCGAAGCGGCCCAATGGCAAACAATATGATGTTTCCAAGGCTGGTTAAAGCCTCAGGTGTTCCATGCAAAAAATGACATTACATTAGTGTCTCCGCGAGGAGACATGAGATGGTTTCTTTAATGGAGCTTGCTTAGCTAACTTTCGAGAAGCTAGGGACGGGATTGAAGCCTTTGGTTTCATACGAGTTGTTGACTTGGAAGACATTAGTAAAGAATGAGATTCCATGATAGATTCTTCTTCAATATCAGAAACTTTCCCTTCTTCCTTATCCACCTGCACACAATTGTCATCATGGTCATTAGATAAAACAAAAAAACGAGAAGGAGATATTTTTGTAGGGGAAATAGAAGGAGAAGACTACTTCAGTGGTGATGGTAGAGGGATCCGGCCACTGCGAACAATGAGAGCCCAATCATGTTGATCCTTCTCGGTACTTGGACTGTCAGAGGAGATAGTGGCTGCACTAATTTCATTTGCATTTTGTTGCTCTGAAGCAGTAATAGGTAGACTAGGTTCCAAGTTACTATAGGCAATTATCTCCAGCGCTAAGTCCATAAGAGATACTACAAAAGACGGAGGAATCTCTGATTTGTCCGAAAGTAGATCCTTGCCACCTGCATCATGAACACCAACTGAAACAGAGGAGTTAGCGTAAGGGTTGGTAGTTGCTAATTAATCAGTAAGTTGTGTGATTTGTTGAGCAGGTTTGGGAACGGCAGCGGCATTAGCAACATCTGCTGAAGGAGACTGGACATGATCTGAGCCGGGCGTAGCGGTGGCATCCATAGCAGAGTTGTGCAAAGCTGGAAAAAGAGTTGTCTCAACAACAAACAAGATCACTAGTGTGATGTGGCTCATCTCTCTGGTTTCAATGGCTTGCCTTTTACAATTTGTGGAGTTGTGATCCCATGAATGACATGATGTACACCTAATTGGAAGCCATGGATAGGATACCAGAACAGGTTGCGCTATGTCCGTCAATTGAATTTTTCCAGTTAATTGCTTTTCAAGATTAACAACAACCATAACCCGAGCAACATCAAGGCGCATGCATCGCTCCGTTGTTGGATGTAGCTTCTGTGCCTCACCCACGATGTCACCAAGGAATTTTAGTCCAGGTCGAGAGAACATATGATCTGGTACATTCTTGAAATCAACCCATAAAAGCATAGCTGTAAGATTCGGTTTTTGATGAATGCGGGAAGGACTTCATTCCTGCACGACAAGTAGAACATCAGAAATATGCCAATATTGCTTACGTGTTATACTATTCTGAAGAGATTTAGAGTCAATTTTAAAAGAGTTGTATCGTCTTTGATAAATTGAACGTCTATTTTGGGAGATTTACCATCGCGATTCCATAGACGGTTGACAGTGGCGTGCACTTTGCCAATGTGGAGGGCTGGGCCGATGAAGAAGCCAACAAAGAAGCAATCCCAGAGTGGTTGTACATCGCTAGTAATGGTCGGAGGAACAGTCGCTGTTGTCGTGCTGTTTAGGATCGATAATTGTATATTGAGAAACTGAATATCAAATAAAGTTACAATTCATTCCTCTTTGTAACATAATTTTGTAAGAAATAATATGATTTTGTTTATTAAAACTATAGACGTCTCTTTTAATTATTTGATAATAGTATATTAGATTTTTTTATTATTTTTAAAAATATTTTATTAGTTGTTCATTTGATGTTTTATAAACAAAATCTAATTTTAGTTGCCCAAATTGTATTTCAAAAGTATGCCCATTTTGTAGCAAAAACTTTATTTTTAATAAATCGAGGTCCAAATTATTTGCAAAAAAAGTTGAGGCCCGATAAAACTATGTATGTTTAATTTCAAAATTAGGTCAAATGACCAAAAGATCTGTTTATCTCCATTTGTACTGATCGCCAAAAAATCATAGAAGAAATCTTACATTTTTATATGAGCATCAGACATAATTTTGGTTAGAATATAAAAGGCAATTTCATATCATTCTTCTTCGTTACAACATGAAAGTAATTTTCTTATATTTTTTTTACTTTCTTTTTATCCACAAATTTGTATTCCTCTTTTGACAATTTTTTCCTTTTCGTGCATGTATATATTTTGGAGAATGGATCTAAAAATCGCTAAATTAGAGTTCAAAAAACTCAAAAACCCGGTTAAAAAGGTAATCCTACAACTTTTTTTTTTCTGAGAATTTTTTTTTTTCATATCTGACATTTGTATCGTTTTCTTTTGTGCATGTCTTTATTTTGGAAAACAAAGATAGACATCGTCAAATCAAATATCAAACAATGTTAATAATCGAGAATGATACATCTAATCTGATATCCTCCTTAGCAAAGGTAATAAGTTTTGTGTTATGTATAAGATGTACTTTCCTTCTGATTATCAGTTTTGTATTCTTCCTCTGATATTTTGTTTTCTGTTTTAATTTCCTTGAATGCATGTGTCTACTATGGAGAATGGACCAAAGGATTAACCTATCAAACATCAAAATATATTGAATCTTTTTTTTGTCAACATATTGTAGATTAATATTATGACAGAAGTTTTACAATATCAGGAGAGTTTGTTTCTCTAGCTATTTTTGCTAGGCTATCACAGAAAACATTTTGGTCTCTAGGAACATAAACAAAAGAAGTGACCCTATTTTCAGAGTTAAGTGATAAAATATCCCTGAGAAAAACTGTTGAAAAACCACACCATATAGTGGAACATGGCTGCGTAGAAGATGATTGAAGCACTGAAACTAAGACTTGACAATCATTGAGAACTACAACACCTTGATAACCCAATCTTGAAACCTGAGTTAAGCCTTCCATAATTGCCATTGCTTCAGCCATTAAAGGTATCTCCACATCTTGCAACGGAATAGAACCATACATGAATAAATCTCTACCATTGATTAGACACCATCCTACACCAACAATTTGATTTTGCGCTATCCAAGAGGCATCAGTATAAAGCTTCAAATAAGTAGAAACATTATTCAGCTTTCGGTCCTGTAGTATACATTTAGAAACTGGATGAAGTGTTTCTATTTGTGCTTTGTTGTACTGCATCCAATCTAACAAGGCTTTATTGATGATTTCAGGTATTGACCATCTTTAGCATGTGTAAATCAGATCATTTCTGCACTTCCAGATTCTCCACATCAGATATGGTGTGAATGGAGGTAGATGTTCTTCTGCATCATCTGAGGAAAGAGTCAAAGTTAGTATATATTAAAGGTTTTGTACCAGACAGTGTGAGAAATTTTGATGATCAAACCCCATAATTGGAGCCAACTGCCGTATCTCTTTTGAGACTCGACAGTTAAAAAACAAAATGAACAATTGTTTCCTCTTGTTCACCACATTGAGAACAGACTGACTCCCCTCTTAATCCTCTCCGAGATAATTCTTCTCCAATACCAATTCCTCGATGGGCCATTCTCCATAGAAAATGTTTGAGTTTTATTTGTATCTTCAGGTTCCATATTGTATGAAAAACTGAAGCTTGTTCCTGTGAAATCAAAACCTGACCCAAGGCTCTTAGATTTTCCATATGATAATAACCAGATTTCACCGTGTATGAGTCATTTGGAGAAAAACTCCAGATTGGAATATCATTGCCACTATACCGTGAAGGTCTAATCTTAGTAATTGCTGGCTTCAGCTTCAGTGAACAAACTATTAATCTTTTCTGTATCCCAATTACTTCCTGAAAGATTAAATAAAGTTGCTACCTTCTCTCTTGCATGTGAAAACTGGCCAGCAAGTTGGAGCATCTGAAATGGTGTGCCTAGTATCCACCTATCTAAACCAATACAAATGTCTTGGCCAATACAAATGTCTTGAATCGCAGAATAGGAAAGGTATTAGTACTGTTTTAAACGATTGTGAACAATTGTTTTTTTTTAAATAATATTACAAGTATATGAGATCATATCCGTTTTTCATTCCAAACAATATGGCATTTTACAATTTTACTATTTTTATTAATCAGATCTAATATAGTTAATTAACCTAGATTACTTATCCTTTTGATATCTTAATCTGAATATGTAAAAGGAAAAATGTTAATCTTTACAATTGTTTTTTTCTTGATGAAATATTAAATTTAGGGAATATAGCTTAACTACCATACATTTTAGTAAAAATGACTAGAACCATACAAATATTTTTTTATTACTTGCATTTTTTAAATGCCTAGTGTACCCTTCTATTACGTTGTGACAAAAACGTATTTACCTGAATGTCATTCGCCATGTAGGAATTCACTGACGTGTATTAATGAGACGACTTATGGTTACGTTGCAGCTGAGTTACTGAAACCCGCTGAGTTAAGAGAAATTAGCTGACTTACGGGCATAAGTCACCGGCTCGTAACGAGTTACTTACAAAAGCTAGCTGAGTTAAGAGAAATTAGCTGACTTACGGGCATAAGTCACCCGCTCGTGACGACTTACTTACAAAAACTGGCTGATTTATTTTAAAAAGGCTAACTTACGATCATAAGTCAACTTACGTAATGGCTGACATACGAGAATATGGCTGACTTATGCTTTTCTGCTGACTTATGTACTCCTGTTATAGTTGACTTATACTTCGGCGTGATGACTTGTTGAAAATTGTACTGAGTTATGCTTAGAGACGGCTGAGTTATGTATCGCAACCTGATTTAATGCAGCTGACTAAGTTAAAATTATTGGTTGTTAACACGGCCGAGATACCTCTGCTCAGCCGTCAAGAGCTGGATTAACGTTCAACTCTTCGTTTTTACGACTGACCTACTAGCGAAAGATTAATTACTAGAATAGCATTCGTGTCACTGCTGATTTAGTTGACGAAAGGGCTGACTTATGGTTTCCCAAGATATTACGACTGATTAATTTGAGAAAGATTAATTACTAGAATAGCATTCACCTTGCGACTGACTTACGTTGCATTTGATGGCTGATTAACTTGGACTGGGTTATGTGTTGGTATTGCGGCTGACTTATCTTTTTGCCATGTCATCTTCCATTTCAGCATCCATGCCATGTCATCATCCACTGCGGATGATGATGTGGAAGGCTAAATATGAGAGATAGGGTGTTGAATTTTTTTTTGCATTGTAGATAGTCTTACCAATTCTTCTTTGGTAACCAACTTCTCCATCTATCTTCTTCATCTTATTCTTCATCTCACGCTGAGAGCGTATGGATCGGGTACTTATTGTTTCCGGTAACTGGTATTCGATGATAACGGATTGAATGAGTCGAGGCATCATATTCAGCTGAGCTACATGTTCTTGAACAAAGCTTTGAAAACAATGGCGCATGATACTCTACCAGTATATATCTCTAATACTCGACAGTTGCAAGGTTTTCTAAGCCTATGGAAAATCGAACTTGTACGGGGACTTTCTCGGCGACATTGGTCCGTCGTTCTACCTTCGAGTGTCGGAATAACTATCAATAAGCAGTTTGGTATAGAGGTTTTTTTAGGCCAAGTCTGAGTTATATTAATGATAGACTGGGTTATATCAACTTAAATGCTGAGTTATTTTAGCATCAAGGGTGAGTTATATTTTCGGTAGGCTGAGTTGTAGTAACAATAATGCCACAAACTGTTGGTATATCGGTTGTATCTTTTGATTCATTCTTGTTGAACTGATGTTTTGGATGGTTTTGTTGTTGTTTCTTAGTT
>OVBE01010545.1:0-14904 GCA_900406425.1 Iberis pinnata
TTCGGTTCGGTTCGGATCGGTTCGGTTCGGTTTATCCACATTGAACACCCCTAGTTTCATCTGTCATATTCCTCATGGTCTCAAGACTCTCAACCTTCGCATAGGTCAAGAATTTCTGATCAAGAAGTTTTAGTTTTATATAAAATTAGGTCTCCAGAGATTTCTATGTTTTTCCCGGTTTTAGCTTTTTTGAGTTTCGTGTTTAAACTTATGGCTCTTTTTTGTGTAATCGAGATTTATTTTGATCAAAAATCAATTTGATTAAATTTAGAATTGACTTCACTAGACTCCTTTACTATATAAATTCAAATTATTCACCCCAACTTCTTACCTTTGTAGTTTCTCTTCTAAACTACTATTTCTCATCATTTGACTATCCAAATTTTTCGATCTCATCAGTAATTTACCTTTGCTATTATTAACCCTAAATTAATCTGACACAAAAAGGTTTCAAAATAAAAATACAAGAGAATGAATAGACAAGATCAAAAAATAACAACCCGTGCATCGCGCGGGACGAGAAAATAGTATGTTTGAAAGAAGTACTCAGGCAGAGCCAGTCTTCGTCGATCAGGCTCAATCTCCAGACATGGATGAGGTAACAGAGTTATGCCCGGGAGACAAAGACGGAGACTGAGACAAAGACCTATGTGTTTCTTCCTCTGCAAGAAATTGGTTACCATTACCAATTGTTAGCTCAGGTAAAGGAGTAGAGTAACAACTAAACCAATGAAGAACTTCATCTATACTTGGCCTTGTCTCTTCATCTTCATCCACACATAACAAAGCAATGTGAATGTATCTCAAGATTTCACTTAATGAATCTTCTGTTTCTTCTTGTCTCATCACTTCACGGATTACATCGATGGCTTCTCCTCTGTTCCACAATCTTTTGACCTAAGAGAAAAACAACTAAACACGATTAAGGTAACACTTAACAATCATAAGACATTTTATTGTTAACGTAAACTAACATAATCGAGTAGATGTTCTTCTCCATATCTTATAATAGCTTTTTTTCCACTAATGATGGCCAAGATTGTAACTCCAAAGGCATAAATATCAGTTTGGTTAGAAAGACGCCCGGTTAGATAGTAGGTTGGATCCATATATCCTCTGTAGAATATCTCAAGAATGATTTCTGAAAGCATTTTCTATTTGTTATGTGAATCAATAAGTTTTACTCACACGGTACCGGCAACTACAGTTGATTCTGATTCGTTTTCTCCATCTTGCATTAGCCTAGCATATCCAAACCCTGCGATTTTCGGTTTCATATGTGAATCCAAGAGAATCTTTGTAGGGTTAATGCCCCGGTGAACAATCCATAATCCTGATTCTTGATGAAGGTAACTTAGTCCTCGAGCTACGCCTTTAACAATGTTTTGACAAATCTCCCAACTTAAATCAGAACCTCTATGCGGATCTGAAACAATCGAAAACGAGTTATGATCGATCAGCAGATGCTTGAAAGTAGCCAAGATTGGACTATAATTTGAAGGATGATAACCTGAATATCACTAACCAAATATAAAAGTATCAAGGCTTGAGTTAGGCATAAACTCATAAACAAGTAAATGTTGGTTTTGTTTAGAGCAGAAACCAATAAGACGAATCAGATTCTTGTGCCTTAGCTTTGACAAAACATTGATTTCATTAACAAACTCTCTCTGAGTTCTATTGGAACTTTCAGACAATCTCTTGACAGCTATTTCTTGTCCACTTTGAAGCTTACCCTGAATCAAAAACAACAAGAACACATGTTCTGTAACTCCAGACCAAAACCATGCAAAACTAACAAGCTACTAAAAGTACTGATCAAAATTCGAGCTTTACACTATAATTGTGTCAGAGCTCATGAACTTTTAAATTTAATCCTATTGGTGTTGACGGGATTGACTTATAATTCTTAGATTAAAGAAACAACCTTGTAAACAGAACCAAACCCGCCACGACCAATCAGATCTGAGAACTCATTAATTGCAGTTCTAAGGGTGTCCAAATCGAATTCGACAACTGCAAAATTACCCATAGATACGATTTATGGGTTTTTTTGTGTGTGAGATGAGAGGAAGACAATTGAGAAGAAACCAAACACTTACCGCTCATGTAGTCGCCAACTATGAAATCAGTAGACTTCTTCTTTCCTCTTCGGAAAATGTTATCAAGAAAAGAAGAAATGGCCATGGAGAAGATGAAGATGGTCTCTCTCTTGATTTTCTCGGCAAACAAGACATTATTGGAGGGGTTGTTTTCTTCAACTTAACAATTGACTTTTTTAGACTTTGACCCGGATCCGCAATTGAATCAGTAAAACCAAAACCGGTGATCGGTGAAAAATCTAATTCAAATTTGTTTTAAAAACCGTATCTTTTAAAACTAGTAATACTAGGTAAAAATCATAGTTAAATCGCGATTACAAAAAAAACAAATCAATATAACAAATAAAATTGTGCAATTCTAACTAATAATTTAATATTTTATTTATATATAAATATTATTTTAATATAAATATAATTGATTAACGCATACTATGATTTGTAAATGTATAGATACTAGATTTTAATTCGCGCCAGCGCAGAAAAATTATTATTTATTTGATTATATTTTATATTTAAAAGAAAAAATATTGTTAAAATTTTAATATAATTTATGTATTTTATTATGTAATAATTAATTATAATTTTTGATATATGATACTAATAAAAATACGTATATTATGTTACTAAAATTTAAATATGTATAAGTTTGGATGTTGTATTGATTATATATATATATAAATTAGGTACATAATTCAAAAATGTTTTTTTCAAAAATATTTGGTGGGTTAATTATTTGAATTTGGGCTTGCAAAATACTTATGTTAAGGGGTTTAGTAAATATTATAGTAGAATATAATGTGGATAATTAAATCTATTCAGTTTTAACATGTTTCAATCTAATATATATGTTGTAATGATCGTGATTGGTAAATGCTTTAGAATCTCCGCAGAGCCATATTGATTTCTAAAGCATTAAGTTTTCACCAATCAAGCTCTGCAGAGTAAAAAGTCTAGAGCACTAATATTTAAGCTTTGAATATTTTTTGGTTCTTCAGAGCAAAAAAAGCGTACAACACTGATATTTGCCATTCATAATTTTATTTTGAAAATCTACAGCCAAGAATTTTAAAGCTAAAATCCTACAGCAATAATTCCTACAGCCAACTTTCTACAGCAAGAAATATAAATCCACAACACTTACCAATCACCACCAATATTGAAGATTTCTTAACTTTTGGTCTAGAAAAAAAAAGTAAATATTAAACCTTAGGCTGATACAAATGACAAAAAAATCTGTAAAATAATAATAACTACACGATAATTTTCGTAGTGGTAAAAGTTAAAAAGATTAGTAGAATAGTATCATAACTACTTTCCATATTGTTTCAACGAAGTTAAGTACTTTAGTTGTAACAATCTAAGTAGAATACAACAAATATTAGTAATAGTTAAAAGATTAGTATCAAAATCAATAAAAGTTAAAAAGATTAGTATCATAACTACTTTCCATATTGTTTCAATGAAGTTAAGTACTTTCCTAGTTATATGGAAACGTAACTATAAATATAATCAGAAAACCGTAAAACAATAATTATTAGTAAAAGTTAAAAAATAATTATGAATGACAATTATAGTAGTAAAAATTTAATTTAAAGACATTCTTTTAAATGACTCCTCAATTGTATATATTTAGATTGATGATGATTTCACTATGCTAAAAGAATAACGAAGAAAATTGTAAAAAATGAATAAAAATAGAGGTGTCAAATTGGGTAACCAACTCAAATCCAAGTAAACAATTTGTTTAATGGTTATTACTTATTAGTCAACTCAATCTATTAAGCAAATACTTTTGATCAATTCATAATCCATTTAAATTAATAGGTTAATGATTTTATTGGGTTACCCATAATAATTTGATTAATATTTAAATGATTATCATAATTGTAATTATGACATCACCATTACATCACAATTATCTCATCATTAACTTTATTATGATGATGATCATCGGGAAATTTTTGGCGGGAAAAATTTTCACGGGACAACTTTTGACGAGAAATTTTTTAACGGTAAAATTAGTAACGGAATATTTTTTAGCGGAAAATTTTGAAAGAACAACTTTTTATGGGAAAGCTGGTGACGAGAAATTTTGACGGAAAAACATGTTACGGAAACATTTTTGGAGGGAAAATTTTGATAGGAACAATTTTCCCGGAAAAGTTTTTGGCGGGAAAATTTTGACGTGAAATTTTTCGAAGGAAAAACTTGTGATGAGAAAATTTTGATGGGAAATTTTTAGCAGAAAAATTTTGACAGGAAAATTTCTCTCAGGAAACCTTTTGACGGGAAAAGTTTTTACAGGAAAACTTGTGACGAGAAAATTTTGGCGGAAATGTTTTGATGGAAAAAAATTTTACCAGAAAAATTGCGACGAGAAAATTTTGGCGAGAAAATTGTTGGCAGGAAAATTTTGACGGGAAGATTTTTCACGGGAAAATTTTTGAAGGGAAAAGTTTGACGGAAAATTTTTGACGGGAAAACTTGTGTCGAGAAAATTTTTACGTGAAAATTTTCGACGGGAAAACTTGTGTTGAGAAAATTTTGGCGGGAAAATTTTTGACGGGAAAAATTTGACGGAAAATTTTTGACGAGAAAACTTGTGACGAGAAAATTTTTGTCGGGAAAACTTGTGATGAGAAAATTTTGGCGGGAAAATTTTTCACGGAAAAATTTTTGACGGAAAAACTTGCCACGAAAAATTTTTCTGCGGGAAAATTTTGTCGTTAAAATATTTCCGGGAAATTTTGTTTTGATGATGGTATTATTAAGTTGATTATGATGTTATGTTCTGATGTAATGATTATGACAATAATGATATGATGATGAATATAAATGATAAAGAAAACAATTAATGGATGTTTTGGGAAAATTTAAACGATTCTTATCGAGATATTTTTACAGAATGGCGAACAAATAAGTTCTTTTATTGATTAATGAGAAAAGATTACAATCAAATTAATCTATCAAAAATCAACAATTGCGTATGGACTTTTGTCGACTTCTAAACGTTGATTGCTTGAAAATCTAGTTGCCGTAGGTTGTTGGTTCGTTATCAACGTGATTGTTCTCTTTTGGAGGTTTTTAGCAAGTAGCTTCCAGGGTTTTTTCTCTTGCGTTCCTTTCAATTATGGAGCTTCCCTATTTATAGGAATGTTCAACGTAATCCTTTTCGGATTAAGAAGATTCTTTTAAAAACTTCCTTATTTTCCGGGATGTAGATTTACATGAATCTTTTTATTAGTTGGAAGACATATCGATCGGGAACCGACTTAACATTTTAAAAGGTTTGGGCTTTCGTAATTATCGACGGCCCATTCGTTCTAAAGAACTTCCGGATAGTTTCCGAATAGATTTCGACCGCGGTCTAGTTCATGTTAACGAACATTCATGCCTCGTGGGCAACTAGTTATGTTTAGTAAACAACTTTTTACGCTTTGTTAGGAACTTCCAAGTGTTTGGACAGTTGTCGGAAAGTCATTGGTAGATGAATTTATTTCACTCAACAACTTGCCCCCACTCTCCATTTTCTTATTTAGAATTTGGAGAGTAGCTTTCAATTTAAAAATGTTAATTCTATTCGATCGGACATACCGAACATATGTTGTTGTTTAGTTAACAACTTACAAGAATAAGAAGTAGATAGAACAAATCTTTTACTTTTACAATTTGTTGAAGTTGATATTTAAATAAAAAAATACTTCCCAAGATAAATGAGAAGTTGATAAGAAAATAGAAAAAAGTACTTCCCAATGGGAAGTTAATAAATAGATAAATGAAAAAAAAAATTAGGAACTTATAGTTGGTTGGTGAGAATACTTTTTCAAATAAAAGGAAGAAGAGGTTGGTTATAAAGAAAGATGGAAAGGTACTTCCTAAAATAACTTCTCATTGTAAGAGAAGGTACTTCCCAACATAAATGTGAGTTGATAAATAGAAAAAAGTACTTCCCAAAAGAAAATGGGAAGCTAATATATGAGAGGAATATTTTTTCACAAAAAAGAAAAAGGTGGGAAGTAGATGAATGGAGAGAGAGAGAGAGTACCTTTCCTACAAGATAGAAAGATGAGAAGTTAATAATATTAATATTTGGTACCATCCATAGTACTCTCTACTGGAAAGTCACCAAGTCTGTGGGTCCACACCTTATAGTTTGTCATTTTCCTTTTTATTTGTCGAGAGCTTTGTTTTTTCTTGTAGAGAAGTTAATTGCTTAGGGAGGTTATTGTTTATGACTTGCTTTGATTTTTTTTTTACTACCTTCTAGTACTTTTTCGTCACTATGATACTCTGCTTTTATGAAAGCATCCAACTTCTAAACTTGGCGGTGCCATTGGGTTATTTTAACCACTTATGTTTTTTTAAAACAACTTGCACCATATATCGTCGTAACTTATTGTGGTTTGCGTAAGATATTTTATTTTATCTAGTTGCAATATATAGCTGCAACCTACTTGAGATTATACCTTTTGATTTACTAAGTTAAGATATATCATCACAACTTCATTAGGATATTTCCTTTTGGTTTATCTAATTGATAGTAAATATAGTCACCGCATAGGTTCTTATCATCTATCTAGTCGCGTCATATCGCTAAAACCTACTTGAGGTTATACATTTGCTAAGTCAAGACATGTCGTCACAACCTTCTATGCCTTATAAGCACATGGTTATACCTTAATGTCAACTTGTCAAGCCTTTTCAGCATCTGGTTATGCCTTGTCGGCAACTGGAAATGAATTGTCGAGCAACTAGTTATGATTGATCGACAATTTTCCATGCTTGATCAGCAACTTTTCATGCCTTTTCGGCAGTTGGCTATGCCTTGCCGGCAAATTTCCATGCTTGATCAGAAACTTACTATGCCTTTTCGGCGGTTGGTTATGCCTTTTCGGCAATTGGTCATTCTTTGTTAACAATCATTTATATCTTACTAACAACTTCCAATTACTTTGACAGTTGTCAAAAGCAAAAGAGTAAAAGGAAAGAGACCTTTTTAAGTCAAGGGATAAATTAACTAAATGATATTAAAATATGATGGAAAGTATAGTTAACACTTTTCAATCCAATTGGTGAGCTCATGGCCTACTTCATAAGATAATAATTGTTGGCGATGTTGATGATTGAGGCCTCTTATTTTCTATATTGCAGAAAGGTCAATGATCACTTTCATGGCCACTAATATTGTCGGCGTCATCATTGTGAGGTCTATGGTAATTAGGTCTATCATCTCTGTTTAACTTCTCCATTCTTTTCAAGCGTGAATCGGCAACTGGAGAGCGTTGAGGACGATTTGCTGAATCTTCTTCCCATTTAATTTCCGCTCATGCTCTAGAGAGAACATCTTCCATAGTTCTGAATCGATACTTTGTGAGTTCTTTGTATAGATCTCCATCTGGTAGTAGACCTCTTTTGAACGCTGAGATTGCAGTGGTGACATTGCAGTGAGGTATCGATACTTTTTCTATATTGAACCGTCCCATGTACTCTCGTAGTGATTCTTCTTTTTTTGTATTACCTCGTATAGGTCATCGGCTGTCTTTTCTAGATTTCTAGAACTTGCAAACTGCTCCACAAAACGACCGGTTAGTGTTGCAAATAACTCAAGTAAACCATTCGGCAGGTTCGTAAACCATTGTAGAGATGGTCCAGTGAGAGTGGTACCAAAACCTTTGCACATAGTAGCTTCCCGACACTCTCTTGCGACGACAGTAATGAACATTCGCTGCTTGTATTGTGCTATGTGGTTGTCAGGATCAGTCATTTCGTCATACATTTTCATTGATGGGAATATGAACTTCCTAGGTATCTCTACTAAGGAAATTTCATCCGTAAACGGAGTATCCGCATAGAAGTTGGGAGCACTCTTTGTGATTGGAGGAGCTACTCCGGGAAGTCGCGTAAGTAGTGCTTCAATTGCCTTGAATCTTTTCGAGAACATAGCCCTTAAATAGGAATCTTCAATAGGTTGATTTATAACCGTATTAGGTGGGACATGAGTTTCGTTAACCTTTTTAGTATGTGTGTCTGGTGTATCAAGCTGATGTTGAAGTATTGATCCATCAATCGTTGTTCTCGGGGTGCCTTCTAGTGGTTGCATCGGGTTGGTGCGTGTTTGGAATCTAGCATTCGTGTTACCAGCTATGCTTCTAGTGATAAGAGAGTTATTTGCCTCTTTTAAAGAAGCGTTTTCTGCTTCAAGTTGTGCCAATCCTTCTTCATTACGCTTATTCTGGGCAGTGAGTACCTCTAGTTGAGCTGCGAGATCTAAAGGAAAGTTACCTCCAACAGGAACCTTGTTATTGTCTCCATCATTCGTCATATCCCACGTAGCCAGTTAACTTTCCCCTTCCTGGCGCGCCAAACTGTTTTGGGAAAATTTAACCGGTTCTTATCGAGATATTTCTACGGAATGGCGAACGAATAAGTTCTTTTATTGATCAATGAGCAAAGATTACAATCAAATTAATCTCTCAAAAATCAACAACTGCGTAAGGAATTTTGTCGACTTCCAAACGTTGATCGCTTGAAAATCTAGTTGTCTTAGGTTGTTAGTTCATTATCAACGTGATTGTTCTCTTTTGGAGGTTCTTAGCAAGTAGCTTCCAGGGTTTTTCTCTTGCGTTCCTTTCAATTAGGGAGCTTCCCTATTTATAGGAATGTTCAACCTAATCCTTTTCGGATTAAGAAGATTCTCTTAACAACTTTCTTATTTTCCGGAATGTAGATTTACATGAATCTTTTTATTAGTTGGAAGATATATCTATCGGGAACCGACTTAACATTTTAAACGGTTTGGGCTTTCGTCATTATTGACGACCCATTCGTTCTAAAGAACTTCTGGATAGTTTTCGAATAGATTTCGACCGTAGTCTAGTTCATGTTAACGAACATTCATGCCTCGTGGGCAACTAGTTATGTTTAGTAAACAACTTCCTACGCTTTGTTAGGAACTTCCAAGTGTTTGAACAGTTGTCGAAAAATCATTGGTAGATGAATTTATTTCACCCAACAATGGATTAATGGGTTTATCCATTACAACTCAATAACCCAAATTTTTTTAAAACTATTTTAACTTAATTCATTTAAACCATCAACCCATTAAACCCATTAACACATTATAACCATAATATTCAACTCATTAAATTAATGGGTTGGATTGAGTTGATTCATAACATTTTACCTATTTGACACCCTTAAATAAAGATTAGTTAAAGTGATGTTTTATTTCTTTTTGGCATTAGTTATTTTGTCTTATACTATTATACTAGATTTATTATACTAATACTCTAGATTTTGAATTACTAATTTATATATATTGTTAGACATTTTCATTATATTTTTATTGTTAATGTAATATTTATATCGAAATTGTTAGAAATTACAAGAAGTTTTATTTTATTTTTGAAAAAATATTTATATAAGATATATATGTAAACATATATAAAATATTTATTAAACTATTGATTTGCGGTTGATCTGCGGTTGATCCAGAGATCCAGTGACCCGGATGGTCATCTGGGTTGATCTACATAGACGGTTTTCAAAATATTGCTATAAAGTTTTGTAAAAGATGTTTTGTTTTTGTTTTTTATATATAAAGTTTGCATTTATTAGATTCAAATATAGGTTCATACAATTAATCTCAGCCAAAAACAAATCAGATTCAACATCTAAAATCCTAAACCCAATCCTCGTATATATATAGTTTCTATGGTGACTATATTTTGTATTTCTCGTAACTTTGTACAGCACAGAATATATATATAGTTTCTATGGTGACTAAACCTAAACAAGTGAGTAACATATACATAAAACAGTCTATAAGTAGTCCATTAGATATGACGAGGTCCAATAGGGTTGGAGAAGATTTCACTCTATAATCGAGATAAGTTAGAGATACTCTTAAACCCCATACCAATAACACCCATTTAGTTACAATAATCAACATCACGTAGGAAGAGAATACATATAAAAAAATTTATTTTCTCAATGTAAATTTATAAACATGTATCACTTTGAGGGAGGAAAAATTTTGGAGTGTCGAGTTTCTGGAGGTCCAATGAACAAATCTGTCACCACTTCCATTTCATCGCCATCTACGTTCACATCTTGTGATGCCGATGATGTGGATGCTCCTTTTTGTATTTTTCCTCTTCCTTCCATCTCACACTTTATTCAAACAATACTTCGTCAAATCAAAATTCTCAATTAAAAAGATATGATAATTCTTCTTTTTTATCACATAATAATTCCATCATAAAAGAATTAGCTAGAGAACAAATCAATAAGTTATTAAATTAGGAAACATCGTATTTTAGTAATAATAAAAAATATATACCTTCTCCAGCATCTCATTTTCTGCAATAAGGTTCCTCTCCTACAAGATTTAAAAGGAATCGGAATTAATTGTCTACTAATACATTAATAAAAGTTTATACATATATGAAAAAGGTAAAGGTGTATGAATTTTACCTTTTCTTTTAACTTCTCAATTTCTTCACGTAATAGTTGATACTGAACTCAAGAAATGAATAGCTAAATTAATTAACGTAAACAGTATTTCTCATAACAGTCAAAAAGTAACAAATATGACATAATTAGGCCATATTCTAAGGACACTTGAAACCATGCTAAAGCACACATGCATGTATAACTTCGTGTATGTGCGCGTAGAACGGTTCATGGGAAGAAAATACACTAATCTAAATAAAAGAAATTGTGCCTTTTGCTCAAAAAACGGATCAAATATTTTTAGACCTTAAACTTTGATTTTCTTGGCCTACCCTCCGAGCCAGGCATTAGGCATAAGCAAAATATCCGTTATATTCGCTCCTATCTGTTATTTGCTTTAAATCGATTCAAAAAATTCAGATATATATATATATATATATATAAGATTACTGAGCAAAAAAAATAGTAAAATGTTGTATCCGTAAAAATTCGAAGCAAATACAAATTTTTTTTTTGGAAAGACCGGACATCCGCTCCGATCCGCAAATTTTGACTTATAGCTATAATATATAAAATTATACATATATTTTTATAGTAGTATAATATAAATTGATTTTATGAATATATAATAATAACATAAAAACAATAATATTATTAGAATATATGAGATCTATTTTATGAATATAAACCCTAATTCGTAACTCTAAACAGTTAACATTTATTATATTGAAATATAAGAAAAATTAATAGATTATTAAACGAATAAATTAAGAATCTTTAAAAATATAATTTTTAAAAGATATTACTGATCTCTCTCTTTTCTCTTATATTTTTTATTTTTTGGTTTTAAAATATATTTGTTGTTATTTTTTGAATTTTTTATATTTAAGAAACGGATCGGGTCGGAGAAAATATATGCAAATATTAGTAAAAATCTCGGATATCTGGGGTTTCCGAGTATCCAAAAATTTCCAGGGCTTCCGGATATCCGAAAATTTCTGGAGCAAAATAGATTGGATATTAACTATCTGTAACAGAGCGGAACGGATCGCGAATACTGTAATTTTTTCGGTTGTCCGCTCCGTGTCCACCCTTACCAGGCATGTATGCGTACGTGTGTATAAGGTCATCTTCTAAGGAGGATGATCCAACGATTACATGTGTTCTATTCAGATTACATAGTCAGGTTATTTGATAAACTTGATCAACCTAATTACCACGTCATGCTCTTAAATATCGAGCAAATAAATAATTAAGGCTTTATAAAATTAAAAAGAAATAATTAGTATGACCATAAGAGTAATGATTAATGTATTTTTCATATACCAAAGGAAATGATCAGAGAGAGATATAAGTTACCTTTTCAGCTCTTATTTTGGTTAAGCTTCGGTCCAAATGGTTCTCCAATTGTTGTAGCTCCTTAATAGAAGATTCTTCAAGTCTTTCTCCTAGCATTTTTCTGCAAATGTTTTTGGATATTTCCAACACCAATTTTTTTAGAGAAATTCCTTGAAACACCATAAAAAAAAGTTCAAATTCCAAAAATATCACACACTCCCAAAAGTTCCAAATATACCACACACTCTCAAATGATCCAAAAATACCACAAACATAAAAAGTGATTTTTAAGGGTTTAGAATTTAAAATTTTGAGTTTGGGTTCACTAAATAGAGTTTAGGGTTTAGTTTTAAAGGGGATACGGTTTGGTTTTGGGATTTTAGGGTTTAAATTTGAAGTTTTAAAGCTATTTCAAATTTTGTGGTATTTTTGGAACAAAAACATTTTGGTGGTATTTTTGAAAAAAATGTGGTACTTATGAAACTTTTGGGAGTGTGTGGTATTTTTGGAATAAATTTAATTTTTGGTGGTATTTGTGAGAATTCCCCATTTTTTATATAACTATATGGTGAACAGATATTAATAATGTCTAATTTTACATTCACAAAAAGAAGAGTAAACATTAATTGAACACAATAACCGTATCGAGATGTTGAGCTCTTCGATCTTTCTCGCCAAGCCATTGGTTTCGCCTTTCTCTTCCTGTTAAATATATTTTATAATGTGAATATAGCACAAACATAATTAAACTTGATTAATCTATGACAAAAATTCTATTAAAAAAGGAAATCTAAATGTGTAAGAACATAAATTTATATAATTAAACTTTTAATTTGCGGTCACATATAAATAAATCATAAACTTTATTTTCTCATGTATATATGAACTATAGAGGCGGTATGAAGAATTTACCACACCACAAATGAAAATGAACTATGATTACTATTGTTAATTATGTATATTTGTTATATACGCAATATACAAGTTTTTAGCAAATGTAAAGAAAAATGATAAAATAATCATTAGTTCACAAAGAAATTATGAAAATTTTGTTTACCTGTGAGTTTTCATCTCTCTTATAGTTAGACCCAAGTTCTTGTATTCGTTTTTGATATCGTTCTACTGTTTTTGTTATACTGAAAAATATCAAAAATAAAATTCAAAGTCAATTTGTCAAAACCAAAATATATAAATCAAATCAAAGCAAATGAAAAGCAATATATATATATATATATAGTAAGTTTGTCAAACATTATAATCAAAACATATTATGTATATATGTTTCACCCAACGTATAGATATCAACAAACACAAAAGTATCCAAGTTTATATATTTGACCCAATTAGATTTTTATTAACCATCTCTGAAATACGGGAATAGTAGACAAATAACCTTAATAACTAAATAATAAAATAAAATATTTTAAAATAATATAAGGATTGAGAAAGTGGTCAGTACATAGGTATGCGGTTAATATATAATCTAGTTAATTGTGAATAACCCATCTCGGCTTGCTTAAGAAACAGTACGTACATTATATTGTTTTTTGTTTTTTGTCTAATAAAGTAAGAACATATCATTATATAAACACATAACGAGCATACATTATATATAATTTACAATTTCGAACAATATATTAACTAAGAGAATTAAGAGAATCAACAGATTCTGATATAGACACATGCTAATGACTCTTTCAGTACTGTCATCACTGAGATATAAAGCTCTTGTAAAGAGTGTAGCAAATGCATCTTCGTTAAACACTAGAATTAATAATCGAATACCATCAGTTTTAAAAGTATAAGGAATCTCATTTCATATTCACAATATAACAAAGATCATGCATATATTCAATGCACATGAATAAATCTTTGCATAGTACATGTGCTTGACTTTTATTTAGTCTATATATACTTTTTGACAGTTTGTATAGTAGATTCATATATGCGGGTGTATGGTGCATCACATGTGTGTGTGTAAGTTCTTACTACATATTGTGCAAGAAGCACGTACAAAAGGAGTCACTCTTCTAAATAAGGAAATATTGTGTTTTTCCATATATCTATGGTCAAAATGAACCAAGCAATATAGAAGCTACCTAGCTCGCATAGCAGGTCCTGAGTCCAAGCAGAGCAAGCATGAGTTTGCGCCCCTTTTCTCAATTTAAAATTTTTAGTTAAAAAACGGTCCATTTGTGTAAAATTATATAGTTTTGGCCTATTTTTTTATTATAGATTGCGGCATTTAGAATTAATCTCAGGGTCGGCTCTGGTAGCTCGTATGAGGCTTTTCGCCTAATTTGTATAAGAAAACTATGATCGAAGTTATGCTATGCATATAAAAAGTAAAGATTTAAAGGTCAGATGCAATGTAATCAAAATATAGATTTGAAGGTCACAAACTAAGTCCAACTTTTGATCTGGAGACAGAAACAGCAGACGTATAATCTCTAAACTTAAAAGCCTAAATAATGGACACCAATATATAAACAACAATCAAACTGTTTAATAAACAAGAGATCGATATGACCCGGTTGATAAAACTCGATCTATAAAGGAACACCACTTTTAGTTATCTCTAAATGAGGAAATACCATTTTTGTCACACATTTGAATTGATAAAATCTAATTTACAATTATAATCAATCTCTATGCATATATAATGCGGAGAAACTTAAATACGTGGAGTCGAATTTTGGTAGAAAAAAATATAGAAGTAGACTCTTAACCATTTGACCAAAACCATTTTTTCAGTATCGTTTTTGTTTATATTTGGTTATTAATAGATACCAAGAGTTATATCGATCTCGAATCCTGACTTTTTCTGATCTATGTGATTTGTTTTCTCTCTTTATAATCAAGCATCTTCATTTTAGCACACACAAAAAAAACACCAATAGATTCTACAAACTAGACACAAAAAAGTTGACGAACTACTTATTCATGGATTTATATAAAAACAACTAGTAATGGATTCATAGTGAAAAATCGAAACATGATGTATATATAT